>WBNH01007057.1:0-154592 GCA_013401255.1 Urocolius indicus
AACTGAACACAGTATTCGAGGTATGGCCTTAACAGCACCGAGTACAGGGGGACAATCCCTGTCCTGGACCTGCTGGCCACACTATTTCTGATACAGGCCAGGGTGCCCTTGGCCCTCTTTGCCACTTGGGCACAATGCTGGCTCATATTTGACTAGCAGCTGACCAACACTCCCAAATCCTTTCCCTCTGGGCAGCTTTCCAGCCATTCTGTCCCAAGCCTGTTGCATGGCATGGGGTTGTCACGGCCCCAGTGCAGGACTTAGCACTTGGCCTTGTTGAATGTCATATACTTGGCCTCGGCCCATCAATCCAGCCTCTCCAGGTCCTTTTGTAAAGTCTTCCTTTAGACTAGTAATCACGAGACTTCTCAAAGATGTTTATGAAATATTTTATCTGTTGCATGGATCTCCATACCCTACCTCCACTGAGGCAGCCGACCGAAGAACTTTGCTAGCACACCACTCCTCAAACATTGGCGTGCCACCCCCAGGTTTATCTCTAGTGAGCCTGGTTTTATCCCATTCCCCCTTCAAATGCAGTTTAAAACCCTTTCAGTAATCCCTGCTAAACCTTGTGCAAAGATCCTTTCCCCCTTTGAGACAGGTATGCCCTGTGTGCAGAGGACCTCTTTCTTCGTGGCACAGAAATCCATCCCTCTGAGGCCTGTGGCCAATGCCATATGGTAAATGGCTGCAGTGTTGTCTGGGCATCAGGGGCACCTATTGTCCTGAGCATGTGCCCTGACTCAAGCAGGTGGCCAAAGCTGACGTTGTGCTGTTCTCCACAAGGAGAATTCATGGCCAGTAATAAATGCCTTTTTTGAACTGAAGCCTGTGCACCTTGATGAAAAGACACTGAAAAAGGGAGAGGTGGCTGCGTTTCACTCTTGCTGCTTAAACCTGGCTCACAGCCAATATTCACATCTGGTACAGGTCTATGGTCTCTGAAAATTAAGCTGGCTATTTGGCAAAGCAGTGGATATTGGATCTGTTTTCTCTGAAATGTGGAATGAGATAAGACTGGTCTCCCTCCCTGCTCCTATTGGCCCTTCCACCACCCCCTTCCGCAGTTGCCATCCAGAAAGAATTACCCATAAACGATTAAGGGACCATAAAGTATTTTATACAGATGTAATTCTATGGACACAGTCTGTTTCCCAGGACTTGATTTCCCTATTAGTGGGACTTAAACTACAGTTTGACCAAACATCTGGCTCTAAGAATAATTGGCAGACAGCAACATTTTTTCACTCTCAAAATCCTACCCTAAAGTTCTCCATTAAACAAATGGAGCAAACTGCAGCCTTCAGGTATATGGTTCAAATTTTACTACAGTCAACAATATGTGAAATAACACTTTACCCAAAGGCGGTATCAAGCCAGTGCAATGTAATGTAATGTAGAGAAGCATTTTGGCACATCAGTTCAATGCTGTAGCCTGGCTGTCCTGAGCAGACTGAGCATGTGGGCTGTGTTATAGCTCACTGACGTTTGCAGGAACTAGGGCTGGTCCTATGGCCAAGCATCCTGTGGGGACCAGCACCCACCTCAGCAGCATGCCAAGAGCACACTGTGGGGAATTGTTGCCAGAGGCACATTTTGAACCTTCTGAGCAGCCAATGTGTGACTCAGGCAACTGTGGGTCAGCCTCACCTCTCCTGACCCATCGCCTTGAAATAGCAGATTTGCAAAGTGCTATTTTCTCAGGGATATGGGTTTTAGAGCTACGTAAGAACCTGTTGTAATGAGCACTGCAGTCTCCATGGCACAGCAGTTACCTCACACACCCGCCAATCAGTTTGCACGGTGCCACAAAGACATGTGGAACTGTAGAGGTCTTGCTGAGTGCTAAATCCAGCCCTTTGCTCCTGAGGCAAGGAAGTAATAAAATCCCTCTCCTAGATGGATCAAACTACATTTTAAAAATAAGCAAACTTAAAGCAAATTTAAATCTCCTGCCCATGGAGGTATGTTCCAGATCATGCTCTTTCAGTGGCTGTGTGCCTTCTCCCAACTTCCATCCTACTTTTACTCACGGCAATTTGATTTTCTAAGCTGTGAATGTGGTTCTTCCCTATTTTAGTGCTCTCTATATAAATTTTTACTAATTTCCCCTCCCCACCCATTAAAGGCCAAGGTTTCCTCCTGCCTGGTCCCATCACAGATGCCTTAGGTCTTCTATGATAAAGATTAAATGGGTTAGATTTTCTTCTTTCAAATAAAACAAAAAGTCTTTTGGCTCTACAAGTCTAAAATTCCTTCCCATATCTTGACTTTTCCACTATTAAGAAATATACACAATTCTTCTCCTGTAAAGCAGTTTAAAAGAATTTGTCTTTAAGATGTATGTTATGAAGTTGGAACCTTTTTACTGTTTAGATAGTAAAGCTTTAAATTTATAAGAGGAGCTTATTTAAAATATGTACAGTAAAAAAGTTATCCAGGGCAAGAGATCCCCATTGTACTGTTTATGAAATACTTCTCTCTTCAGATGACTTTTAAACTTGAAAGGGCAAACTGCAAGCTTAGTTTTCTTTATCCTTCATTTCACAAAATCTTCTGACTCACTCACTAATAGGGATCTGACTTTTCGTTTAAATGAACTGCTAATTAGTAGATTCACAGATTAATTACAGGAGACAACCTGGAACTGTAACTCAGTTTTAAAAGTCCAAAATAGTTCCATACCCCAGAGAACAATTTCTAAGTAGGAAAATGTAAAAATGGTGTACTTGCAGTATTTAGATTGGATAATACTGCTGTTAAGAAGGTCTGAATGAGAAAAAATCAGCAAAAAAACTAAACACACAGCAGAAAATCCTTCTGAAAAAAATTCTTCTAAAGAGCTACATGCTCTGAAATGCTAACTGTTTATTGCTATTTAAAAATAATACTTCTTTCGTACCATAAATGATGCTGCCCATTATCTGATTGCACTTCAACATTCCTGAACACACCGCAGTAGTCCTGTATGTACTGACAGAAGTTAACACAGGTCTGAAATGTTTTAGAGGTTCCTGGAGTGTGTAAGATAACTCCCTCACACAGCTGGTGAGAGAGCCAACAAGTGCTTTGCTAGACCTGGTGTTTGCAAACAAAGAAGGTCTGCTGGGGGACACGATGGTTAAAGGTTGTCTAAGGCATAGTGATCATGAAATGATTGTGTTTTCAGTCTTCAAAGAAGCAAGGAGGGGGATCAGCAGAATTGCCACCTTAGATTTCTGGAGGGCAGATTTTGACTTGTTTAGGAAGTTGGTTGCCAGCATCCCTAGAGAGACAGTACTGAAGGGGAAAGGGGTCCAGGAAGGCTGGACATTCTTCAAGAAGGAAATCTTAAAGGTACAGGATCAAGCTGTTCCCATGTGCAAGAAGACGAGCTGGCAGGGCAGAAGACCACCCTGGCTTGACATGGAGCTTCTGCTGGAGCTCAGGAGGAAAAAGAGAATCTATGATCTCCAGAAGAAAGGTCAGACAGCCCAGCAGAACTACAAGGCTGTGGTGAGGTCATGTAGGGAGAAAATTAGGAAGGCCAAGGCTCAACTAGAAGCTGGCTACTACTGTAAATGACAATAAGAAAAGTTTCTACAAATATGTTAGCACCAAAAGGAGGCCCAAGGGGAACCTTCACCCTTTAATAGATGAAGGGAGAAACCTAGCGAGCAAGGGTGAGGAAAAGGCAGAGGTACTGAATGCCTTCTTTGCCAGTCTTCAGTACTAAAACCAGCTCTTCTCTGGGCACTCCTCCACCAGAGCTGGAAGACAGAGACAGGGGACACACTGAAGTTGCTTTAGTGCCAGGGCAAATGGTGTGTGACCTGCTGCTCCACCTCCACAAAAGTCAATGACGCTGGACAGAATCCACACAAGGGTGCTGAGGGAGCTAGCAGAAGTGATCACAGAGCCCCTCTCCATCACCTACCAGCAGTCCTGGCTCACCAGAGAGATCCCAGAGGGAACGGACCTGGGGGTTTTAGTCAACAGCTGGCTGAACATGAGCCAAAAGTGTGCTCAGGTAGCCAAGAAGGCCAATGGCATCCTGGCCTGTCAGACCAGCAGGACCAGGGAGGTGATTGTCCCCCCTGTTCTTGGCCCTGGTGAAGTTGTATCTCAAATACTGTGTCCACTTTTGGACATCTCACTACAAAAATGACACTGAGGTGCTGGAGTGTGTCCAGAGACAGGTAATGAAGCTGGTGAAGGGTCTAGAGACCAAGTCTTATGAGGAGTGGCTGAGGGAGCTGGGTATGTTTAGTCTAGAGAAGAGGAGGCTGAGAGGAGATATGATCACTCTGTACAACTATCTGAAAGGGAGTTGTAGTAAGGTGGGGGTTGATCTCTTTTCTCTAGTAACAAATGATAGAACATGAGGAAATGGTCTCAAGTTGCACTAGGAGAGGTTTAGATTGGACATTAAGAAGACTTTTTCACTAAGAGGGGTATTAAGCATTGGAAGGGGTTGTCCTGGGAGGTGGTGGAGTCACCATCCCTACAGATATTTGAAAGATGCGTAAATGAGGTGCTGAGGGATATGGTTTTGTTTAGTGATGGACTTGACAGTGCTGGGTTAATGGCTGGACTTGATGAGCTTAAAGGTCTTCTCCAACTGTAGCAATTCTGTGATTCTATGATTCTAGAAGTTCAAAGAATTTCAAGTTTCCATTTAGTATGTCAGGGATATGTCTACAGTACCAGAGCCTTCTGGGCTGTGCCTTCCACCATGTTCTGGATAAATTGGTAGAAGCAGAAATTCTTAATGTACAAGGTGATGCAGAAAAGCATCCTCCAGAAAGATAATTAACCTGTACTAACCTACTCTGTGTTTTGGAATTACAGTTTATTAAGTCACACAGAAAATAAACCCCATATATTTTGAAGTCTAATTTGTTCTGTAATATTTGTCCGTGTATGAGTGATAGCTATTTGTTTGATCTGAGAGACATCTAAACCTCTGCCATTGCTAACAGTATTTTATCTGTAAAAATAAAAGTAATTAGATAAAAGTTAATTGTCTGCCTGTGATCTGATTTCCCATATGGCAACAGATACACTCTGAAACAGTTGAACCAAAAAGCCCCGCTCCAACTGTTATGTGAAGGAGGAGCTCCTGAGGAGCTGTGTGCCTGAACGAGCATGGCACCCTGTGCTTAGTGCAGCACTGGAAATGTCTGGCTGCAAAAATAGGCATGGTGAAGGCGGAGATGGATGTGTTCCTGTGGCTCACCCTGGAACAGTTTAAAAGGTTACTGCCTACAGCTTTTCATTACTTTTCTTCAACTGGTAGTTATTTCGTTTGTATCTGAAATGAAGTAAAAGGCTGCTTAAGTATTCCCAGCTTGTTTTTATGCCAAGTAAAACAGAACTGCTGAAATACCTTTCAGGAAGCGTTTACTGCTGGTCATGGGAAGGCAATGGTAACGTCCAGGAAAGGGCAGTGATCTCCTGTGTACAGCACTGCTTATGAAGCCACTGCAGTTTCCTCCCCAAGAGACCATATGTCTATACCCCAAGGTACCAGCACAGGGAAGGAAAATTTCTGAAGGCTACCAGTAAAGCTGTTAGGATGAAAATACCGCTACTCCCCATCAACGTTATCAAATCTTGCTTTAATCTGAGTGCAATGATGTTTATGTTACTGTTAAACTCTCAGGATCACCCTAACTGAGACAACAGACATTTGGTACAAAGATCTGCCAGTTTCAGCCTGACTTCTGCCAGACATGGTTTGGTGTTGCCCTTGTTCAGGAAAACACTGAAGTGATAGCAGTAGTTGAGTGCACTCACAGCTGTCCTGGATGGGGTAATTTTCCTGAATCTGGCCAGGAAGGAGAGAGGTGTCAGGGAAGAGAAATGAAGTAGTTTGGGGCTGGTACCTGTTATGATGGCAGGAATGCCCCAGCCAACGACGTAGTAGAACCGCATGTGCCCAAAGTTGATGTTCCTCGCTTCAGTCAGCATCCGGTAGATGTGGAGCTGCTCCACGAACATCCACGCAAAGGTGCTCATGTAGAAATAATGCAGGAGGATGGCAATTACAGTACACACAAACTGTAGAAGGGAAAGGGCAGGGAAATTAGAGTTGTTTGTCTGAATCACAACCTGATGAGTCACCAGCTCCCCTGTGAAGCTAAAGGCAAGTGTAATAAAAAGTTTTTGGCAGAAAAAATACACTGTCATTAATTAAGTTCTTCAGAGTTTCAGAAGAGCCGTTCACATGGTGAAAGCTTATTTTTTTTAGTAAAAAGAAATATGTGGTACAGCTTTACCTTACCAATCCAACATGCTTCTGGTCACTGCCCTTGCCCTCCATGTTCTGTGGCTAATTTCTCTGTGCATATTTGCTGCAAAGGTGAGGACTTTGGCTAGTCTGACCAAATTCCTTCTGCTCACAGAAGGGGCAGGGCTGGCAGAGCTCCTGGCTTTTTCTCCTGGTGCAGAGCAGGAGGTGGGGATGCTCCTATGGAAGCCTGCACAATGCCACTACACTGAATTCAGCCACAGTATGTTTAACTGCATTAGCTGTGTGTCACAGGTCTGAAAAGGTCTGTTCCATCTATGACTTCTTTTTCTGAGACTCTTTAAAAAATAAACAACTGAGAAGCAAAAGCATGGCTGCATCCATGTGGTAAGGCAGTGGCCATCTCTTTTGCTCTTGCAGCTTTGCCCTTCACTGATGAACTCTGCAGGCCTTGCACATCTATACTTTAACAAGTCATGGAGGATGCCTGACCATTATCACTGGATTAAAATGATACAGACAGAAGTAGAACACCACCTACTCAATAGATCAATCTTTTACCTAATGTCAAAATCAGAGTATTTGACTACAAAGTGGCAGAGTGGCTTCCAGGCTCGACCTGGTTTGAGCAGGAGGATTAAGCCCTTTTCACCCACTGCAGAAAACCACTGTAATTGCCAGGCTGTAGGATGTTCCTGGGCACAGAACACTTGGCTCTACTCTCCTCTTGAGGCTGTGCTACCTACAGTCAGGCACAGAAGTTATGAGGACAAATAGAAAGCAGGCTAGTGCTGGCCAGGGAGTTCATGTCTTCAGTCTGAAACAAGGGGATCTGGAGCTTCCAGTCCCAGGTTTGGATTTGGTTTTTATCCTAAGTCAGCAGCAAAAAGTGAGCCCCGACAAGCTGAGAGCAGCAAAACTGAAGGACCTGCTGAAATCAAAGAGATTGAGTCATTGGTGTGACTAGGACAGCTACAGTGGGCAAACCAGTAGCTGAAGTCACCTTTGTGACCAAATGACTACACCTTGAAACCTCTGCTCTTCACAGACTTGCATTTCTGTAACATCTGCTAACCAGCTTTCCTTCCCGGCCTAACAGATGATGGGTGAAAACAGGAACGACGACAAGCATCCAGCACCTCAACTGAAACCTCACCTTAACCAAAGCAAAGGATTTTGCCAAGGATCTGCTGATAAGCTTGAATTAAGGGCACTTAATTAAGGTGTAACCACTCAATTTTTGTTTCAAAGTGTTTTACATTGTGTTTTGGAACTTTTTGTTCCTGTGCAGCACTGATTCTGCTTTCAGAATTTGGCATGACTTTTTAGTGGTTTTTTTCATGGTAAAATACTCAGAAATGTAAGCTTCCCTGTTTAACTTTGCTGAGTGATGTAATATCATACAAAGACCGCCAACTTTCTGGACTCACTGAATCTGCTTTATTATAACACCAAGTGTTATTGAAAACGTAGTTTGGCAAATAAAAGACCTTTCTTCCCTCTGTGTAAGCAGGGGTGGGTTTTTTTTGTTCCTACTCTCACATGCATATGAGTAGGCTGCTGCCCTGAACTTCACCTTTTTCAGGTAAGAAAACAGAAAGAAAATAAATCACTTTCTATCAATAGTCCAGAGAAAGATTAAAACCTCACCCAGAAATGTGTCTGTTAATTTACAGAAACCCATAAAAGCCAGGCTGGGTGCCAAGCAGCACAGCATTATTTGTGCTCCAGCATTCTTTACCTCTTTATGTTCATCAGTGCATGACTCGTTAGACAACTCTCATTCCATACAGACAGATGAATAATTGTCTCAAGCAGACATGGCTTACAGCCCTCCTAACTTCTCAAATTGACTGGGTGGACTGTCAAGAGAGGCTTTCTGCCATATGAAATATATTCTGTAACTCAAGGATCTTTGTAGGTGGGTTAAAGGTGTTTTTATTGAGTTCTGGTAACAGTGCAGGACAAGATCACACCATGAGCCCCAAAGCATGAAAATGAGAAGGAGCAAAAGAGAATGATCTTACCCAATACAACCATCAGTATTTGTGGTATCGCTGTAATGAATTGTTTCACTACTCTTACAAACCTTTGCTTGGTGCCTCATGATATTATGAAAGGAATCTGGAGCCACCATTGACTGTGTCATTTTTCGTAAGATTCTGCAAGGATGTGGGTTTGCACCCCTGCTCCTCAGGAAAACTGAGATATAAACTCCTTGCTAGTGAAATGCAGTGAAAAAATGAGTGTTGTGCTCAAGAAGGCATGGGAAAGGTCAAGTTACACGAACTGCTGTGGATCATTTGGCAAGGTCAGCTCATTTGAGCCAAGTTAGTTTAATATGCAAACTTGTATATCATGAAACAAAGACAACACGGGTCACACATGACGTGAGATTGAATCCCAGAGGGCAGATCACTACAGAAGATGTCACCATAGCAGCAGATAAGGGACTGAAGCTTCTAGTGCAGGGGAATACTGGACTATGAGACTCGAAGTGACAGTGCCAGCTGGAAGGCTTTGTCCAGCTGAGCATTTGCAATTTTTCAAATGGTAAAGCAGGGGAAGAAAAAAGGTAACAGAGTAACCTGAATCTTAGAACCTGAAGAATTTAATCAGCTTAATTGTATTTAGTTTCCCAAAAGAAATATTATTGAGCAGAAGCTTCTTGGGAAGACAATTTTTATAAGGTCTCACAAATTTATTAGGAAAAGGTCTTGACAGCACTCAGTTACTGGAAGATAAAATTAGTTGAGGTCAGGTAATCTCTAAAATGTATGCTAGAGCTCAAACATATATTAGAATCCACAGTGACCCTTCAGGCTTAAGTTAGACAGCCAGGGAGGCTGTGTGGTTAGGCAGAATGGGCTCACTTCCATCGTAGTGATGGTAGTCATTGGATGTTGGCATCTTCTCTCCCTTCTGCTGCGTGGACAATACCGGGCAGCACAGTTCTTGAGTGTGTGTGTGTGTTTTCATCTAAATATTGTACTTCCCTCTCAAAACATAGATAGAAACACGTACAGTAATGGATTTCTAGAAGACAAATTTTCTTCAGAGTGTTCAGACAATCCCTACACTAAATTCTGAATCTTTTTCATATCTGCTAAGGACATTCTTTTTATTGCAAGTCATCTCCCATCTGTCTGCTATCTGTTTGGTACAGCTGACTGTGAAAGCCGGCAGTGCTGGAACCCTTGCCTGCTTGACTCCTACCAGTCTGCACAACAACCACGATTTTTGAGATGAATGCTACCAAGAATCAGCAGCAATACTACATCCAAGGCTACATAGTTCAGGTAGCAACAAGGTGTCCTAGGCACAGAACATACACACTTCATGTGTGGCGTATGTCTCGTATCCAGTCCATCCATAGCTTGCATTTCTTGACATGCACAATGCTGGAGGTGCTCGCACTATTGGCACGAGGTATGACAGGCTGAAGCCAAGAATCACTGTGGCTGGAAGGCACGAAGCAAAGTGACAGGTTTCCTACTGATTCTTGGATGTGTCAAGCTATCTCATGCCTGGCAAGTGGCTTCTCCAGAGAGGCCATAGTGGGTGTGCAACATGCATATTAGCATCTGCACAGCAACAGAAAGCTGACAACCTACCTGTCAACACCAGGAGCTATTTGGGCTTGTGAGGTACCTGCTGCAGGAGAAACTGGAGAGCCATCTACTAAATAGACAAAGCAAGACAGAAAACAAGCTGATGGAAAGGAAGGAAGAAATAAGTGTTCAGGATTCAGTTCTTGGGATAAGTCTTGATCAGGGCTGCTGTCATATATTCTCTGAAATTAAGATGTAGTCCTGGCATTGCTATCAATCATGTAAAATAACACAGGAATATATTAAAAGTCTGATGTTTTTTTCCAGTGACTGTTGAGGCCAAGCAGAAGTAAAAAAGAAGAGAAAGTGAAACAAATGGGAGCATGTAAAAGTCACAGCATGAATCCCTTGGTTGAAAGCTTGACAACAACTCTAGCAATAAGCAGAGAGTTACACTTACCGGGTTATCAGTTTGGTTGATTCCAATAAGAAAGACAAGCTCAGAGAAGAAAAGAGCAGCCACCAGGTTCTTGTGGATACTGTGCAAGTTGGAACGTAGTGTGCGGATCAGGACCAGCAATATGAAGGTGATCAGCAAAGCCACCAGTGAGATGGATACGGTTGTGTAAGTGACGATCTTCAGAGGAAGCACCTCCCCATTCTGTATAAAGACAGATTGACAGGACCTCTGTAGAGTGTTTTCTTCCTTTCCCTCCAATCAAATCTACTACTGGGAACATCAGTGTTTTCATTACTACCGGGCTAACGTACAAATTTACTTTAGGACCCATGACAGCGGAGGATGCCACCTCTCAAGTCACTCAACGTGTTAAGTGTGTAGAGGCAGCACCCAGAGGCAACACTGACCTGGGGAGAAGCTCCTTTTGGCAATTTCAGTGGCAGCTGCTGTCAGGTATGGTGCATCACACTCCTGACACACTGCAACATGGGATTGATCTGCTGGCCATACTCCGAGTCGTGCTCAAAGCTCAAGCCCAAGCTCTGAATCAAAGCCCTCAGAAACCAAAGCCCTCAAAAGTCCTGAGCCTGACATCACCCACCTCTCGCTTTGAAATGTCCATCAGGACGGCAAAACTGGTTATGTGGTTGCACTGGCAAGCGATATGGCTCTGGTTTCTGGAAAACAGCTCACATCCTCTTGAGGACCAGGCACCTGTCCCGCCAACCCTGTGGGGAAAAAAAGCCTTTCTGAGAGCTATCCTCTTATCACCCCTCGCCTCCCACTGCCACTGCTCTCTGGGGCAATTCGTGCTCCACAACCTGAGAGAACTGCAAGTACCAAGAGAGAAATATTTATAGCTGTCACCTGCCTCAAAGACTGTCATCAACTTAAAAAGCCTTCAGTCAAATTAGTTTCTGATATGACAGCTGGCTTTGCTGGCTGTATTTTAAGGTTTACAGCAATCTGGTTTGAGTTTAAAAGGAAAAAAATCAGAACTTTGCTTTTGGGTCAGTGACCTCACAAACAACATGGGGAAGCAATTGCATGGAGCCAATTGGCCATAACAAAGGTAAAAAATAATAAAAACCCAGAGGTTTTGAGTCATCTCTGTTTCCTTAGATATAGACACTGCTTGTAGAGCTCTTACATGAAACGTTTCAGCAAACAAATGATTTTGTTACAGTGTTCCTTGGAAAAGTACACTGAAAAAGCTTAAAACCAGTAAATAATATTTCATAGCAGAAGATCTCTTGGATTAACCTTGGGGAAGAACCGCTCCTTTAAAATTTCTTCCCTGTGCAGCTTGATTAACTCCAGTGACTTCAGAAATTATTTTGTATCAATATTAATTATTTAATTCTGAAGTGAATGAGTAATAAAAAAAGCCTTGTGGTTACTGAAAGAGTTTTTAATTAGATATGACAGTACACCTTTTTCATTCAGCAATAAAACGTTCGTTTAACAGTTTTATTATCACTTTCTCTTGAAAAGTACTCACTTTTTAAAACTTTTCATTACATGCAGCTTAAGAGCTGCTTTTCAACCGTGGCTGTAGGAAGACGTAACACAGACAACAATGGCACTGAAGTTGCCAGCAAATAGCTAATAGATGAATCACTTTGGAGCTAATGAGTTATTCAAGCCTACACAAAGTTTAAAAATTTATGAAAAAGGACTTGCCATTCCCTCATCATCTGTACATACAAATACACCTGTTCACATGCAGGCAAAGGGAGTAGTTTACTAGTGAGAACAAAACAGATTCCTGTTGCCTCTATGGTCCATTCAACAACATTATCTTTTGAAGTATTTGACTAGGAGGCAAACATTTCTTAGGTTAGTTTGCTCTTTCATTTCCAGCACAGGATATTGTATTCTAATGGATTTTTCCATAGTTTTACTAGAGTTTTGGGGTTATTAGGAAATAAGTAACGGCTATTCCTCTTACCTCGGACAGACAGTATCACACACCCACTCTATACCTGGTTTTATGGTTGAAAATTGCATTATACATGTAATAGTTACAATATTGTGAAATCATAACATGCAGAGCATGTAGTTACTTCTCAACACATTTTCTGCTTTTTTTTATGTACACTATTGAAATACCTCCAACAGGACCGTGCTGTTTCCACAGTGCCACAAACCCAACAAAACACTTAGAGGCACATACAGTTCTTGGTGTTTCTCACATTTTCAAGAAAAATATGTCTATATCTTTAACTTTATATAAATACTAAAGATCTAAAGGAGCCATTATCAGAACACTTAATCTTTTCCCTCATGATTCCCTCCTAGACAGTGAAATACTCTCTCCTTATGTTCTACTTATGCATTATGATTGCCTCCTAACAACAGGAAGAGGTTTTAAGGTCCCAAACAGGATATTTCCTCTTCCTCCTATTTTTCACTGAAACAGATGAAAGCAAATCGACAATAACTGATGGATTGAAAAGTAAGCTGCTTCTTATCTCTGGGCTGACTTTTAATTGAAAAATTTGAGATTCAAAAATGCAGAATCTTTACTCATATAACGTTGTCTCCAAAACCTCAGCCCTCCCTTTTACCAACATGAAGACTTGGCTTTCAAGTTTTTTGGATTGGCTTTGACCGAGGCATCAAGGGTGGTGACTGCTTGCCATGTACTCTGTTCATAGTTACTGTGGTATAACGGGAGAAGATTCAGCCCATGTAAGAACTGAACCATCTCCTGGAGATGTCCTCCTAAACGGAGAGCATGGGGCAATGAGAGTTCTGACTTAGGCATCTCAGATGAGCCATGAATTCAGGCACTGGAGTGTGACTCTGTCCAAAGACACATATATGGGCCAAAAGCATGAGCAAATACAAGGAAACTGAGATTTATTACTGCTGGATGAAAATGAACCCTGCAGAAAGACATCATGTCACTGTGTTTGTTAGCAACCACATAGCTAATCCTTTGTTTGAGGAGTTATGATGATTATTTCCTATTTTCTTAGGTTAGTGGGAAGTGACTATAAGGCTCTATTCCACCAGCAATCAGTTTCCAGTTGAATAAAATAAGCAAAACAGGGTTTTACTCCAAAATTATCTTCCTGTGCGGAACTTCTCTGCTAGTAAGATAGCTGCCAGGCACAGCTCTAAAGCAAGCAGGATACATACGTGATGGAGTGATTCCAGAAGACACAGACAGGTTTCGTTCTCTCCTCTGTTTCCAGCATGGCATACTCCACTATGATGGGCTTTTCCACCAGGTTGGGAGGAAGCTCCCCGTCACTGTGAATGGCTGTGCTCACTACAGGTGTGTTAATAATAGGGCGATTTGGCAACCTGCAGAAGAGGCAAAAACCCAGTCATTTGGTAGGTTCTGCAAATAAAAGGTTTCCAGCGGCTTCCACTCAAAAAGTAGATACACCATCAGCCTTCCATGCAGCTGTGCCTCCAAAAGCTGCTGGCACTACTGACGTGGCTATTCTCCCACAATGTGCCAGAGCAGGACAGGAGACAGCGCTGCTGTGACAAAGGCCACACAGATGACACTTGGTCACTACAAAAGCACTTCTGTCTCCCCTGCACACTCAGTGCAAGTGGAAGAAGGGATATGCACCAGTCCCAAACTGGTTTGATATTTACCTCAAGCTCCTTCGGTCAGGATCATAGTTTTCAGGCAGGAGGTGTCCCAGGGATCTGTATATAATGACCATGGCAACGGTATGGTATGTGGAGTCATCTGGGTGTCGCTTCTTTCTCTTTGCAAAAGCGCTCTCAGGCCTTTGTGTCTCACTGTTCACCTTGGAGGATAATTTTTGATTTGAAGGCTTCATTGTAGGCACTGCTATGGAATTAAGACAAATATTAAATTCCTTACACACAGCTTTGGAGCTAAACTGGTACTTTTGCTTTTCAAAGATACAGAGATGTTATTCCTGCTATAACTCTTGGCTCACAGCACCGAGTCTGCTCCTAATGCTATATTTGGTATTTTAATAACATTTTAGCTCATTTCATAGTTATATAGGTGATAATCAAATAAGCATTGAACCACGAATAACCATTTAGTCTAGCTATAAAATAAGCCATTTCTAAACGAGAAGATCCAGAAGTATATAAATATTCTGTGCTCAGTTTAAGGAGGACATTAAAGCAATATGCCATTAAATTGCTTGTACCTTTATATATGGCAAAACTAGTGTTATGATTACACCAGTGGTCACATGACATTTCTCCCTGCTAATTGTCACATATGCTTTCAGTTCTGATAGTACCTCTTAAAATTCACATTCTCTTTTTTTCTTACAGAAAAGACAGGAGTCACACAAGCAGATGCTCCGTTTCTCAGGGAAATCGTGAGGTTGTAATAGCTTGTTAATTATTTTGTGTTATTTTCACAATATTTCTCCATTCAGAGGATATTCAGCAATAGTATGTGCATAATTGTTGCACTTTACCTTGTCTCTCTTCCCTCGCCCAAGGTAACTTGTGGTTTCTCTAAGCAACCTCAGGGTACTTCAGAGACACTGGGAAGCAGGTACGTCCCTATGTATTCTCCCTCATCATGCATCTCCCCGCACAGCTCAACACTTTCTATTTGCTGTCTATTTCTGATAACATGTCTCTGCGGGGACCAGGGGAAAGTGGCTGTGGGGCTGCGGGCTCTGGCTGGCTGTCCATCCCATCCCATCCCATCCCATCCCATCCCATCCCATCCCATCCCATCCCGAACAGAGGTAGAGCATTTCTCCAGCTCTGACAGGGCTGCTTGAGGGGCTGGGAGAGAGACCTGACAGACAGGTACAGCCAGTTATGCAGCCCCCCTGCTCCCATCGCTGCCGCGGGCAAAATGCCTCAGAAGTATGCACAGCTGCTCCATACCTGAATAACGTTGGCTTGTGTAGTCAGTTGCCCACACTCACCCTACTACCACTTTGCCTCACAGGGATCAATCATGCTCCTTGAGAGCTAGTCAAAACTGCCTTCCAAATGGCAGCAGAAGGGTTTTACCTTTCCTGTCTGAAGGTCTGAACAAAGTATCAGGGAAGACAACAGATGACTCCAGATCTTTTGGATAATCTTCTCTAATCTCATGAAATCGTGGTATTCTAGCTCCCGTGAAATTAGACTTGTCAAAGATGTCAACAGCAATAACTAGGGGGGGAAAAAAAGGTTTTCCACAAAATTAACTTCAGTGCTCTCAAATATGATACTGTGACACAATGAAACATGATGGAAAGGTTAAAATATCCATGGAGAAATACTTTAAACTCCCAAGTACAAAGTCAAATTTATTTCTCTCAGTATCTCAAATGTCAACTCAAAGCTTATGTGTCAGCATTATGTTACATTTATCAAATAACAGATTTATTTTGCAGTGGAAAGGAATTCACATGACAGGATCTCATACTAGGAAAAAACACTGCAAACATTGGAAATATAAAAGTGGTGTATTCCAATTTCAGACTTGCTTCTTGTAGGGAAGGCTAAGTGTGCTGTTCAGAAACATGCTTCTCCATCTGTTAAATTGCAAAGCCAGCTAAGCAAAGAAAATAACCTGGATTTTACCTGGGACTACTCACTCCTCTAGTTCTCTTCCCTCTATGCTAGCAGTTGCTCTCTGGCTTACCTCTTCAGCACTGCCCGTTGTCTAACTGCCAAAACATTATGAGCAGCTGAGATGGCTTGAACTTTTCAATTTAAGAGAAGCCATTGAGAGCCAATTTTGATGTTCCAATAAAACTGAAAAGCTAGAAGTCCTGGGGGTAAGCCTACACCAAAAGCTGTGATCCTCTACAAGTTTCTACACAGAAAAAATAGCCAAGTTAAGATCTGCAAATTCCTAGTCCTTTCCTAGTCTCTAAATAACTCCCAGATGAGCCATTAGGAAACTCTATTAACACCATGTTCACCTGGAAAAACTGTTCAAAAGAAAACAGACTCCTCTCAGGTCAGAATTGCCTCATCTCTCCCAAGCTCATGCTTTTTTACTCAGGAAGAGCTGGTTGAAAAAAACTAATGGTTTACAACCTGCAAGAAATTCTAGTTTTTGTTTTCATCTGAGCTCAATTGGGTTAAAATGCTGAGGATACTTTTTTTCTGAGTGTGAAGGTAAAAAATATTTTGATTCTGATAGTCCTGAATAAAAGGAAATATTTCAGGTTTGGTTTATTAAACAGAAATCAAATTGTTTCGGTTTGGTCTAGTTCAACAATAATCCATCCCTCCTGGAGTTGATGCAGGGCATTATATGAACTTTGCAGCTTGACTGTCTCATGCCTTTGCTTTTTATGCCCCTGTGACTGTGGACATGAAGCACTCTGGGACAAGGTTTGTAAGCAAATGTAAATTCACTTTACACTACTTGGTGCAGTTGGGAAAATAAGATAAGTTTTTAGGCACATAAGTCCTTCTTCAGGTCTGAAATGAAAGCGGCAGCTTGAGAAGCTAAATACAAATTCAGGCTGATAATACTTTAGACCACATCTGAAAGAAAAATCGGATTGCAGTGCTGCTTGGGAGGCACCTCTGAAGGTCACCCAGCTCAGTCTCAGCTCCTGTTCAGACCAGGACTATCACCAACACCCCATTAGTTCAGACTGTTGGTACCTAGGGAGAGAATGACTGTGCTTAACTTGTATAGGTAGGTACCACGAGGACATCTGTGAGGTACATCACACTCCTGCAAGTGCAAGAGCTGCTATTTGCTTTTCAGATGGGGCATTTACTGTGATAGGTGTCTTGGTATGTCTGATATTTCCTTCTCAGTTTTGACTCATTATGGATATTTTGGACCCCAAGAATTTTGCTATGATGACTGGCTTTGCAAAGCTGAGAGTGGGTTTAAATGCTTGGATGGATGATTCTGAGAAAACATCTTTCAGCACAGAAAGTTCAACAGAAGGTGATTTTCTGAATAAGGTTCCAGACAAGGAAGGTATGTGATAATCAGAGGAATATGATCAATAGTAGGTCTGGTGGGGTTTTTTGGGTTGTATTTTCTTGTTTTTTTTTTGTACTGCGATAATTCTTCAGGTGTTACTCAAGAACATGTTGCACTATACTAGGTGGTCTCAAAAGGCACAACCTTTACTTACAAACTTTGTCCTTCCCACCACCTGTACACTACTATGCCTGCAAAGAAAATGAGACATGCAGCAGTGGCACAGCCCAAAGTGAAAACAGCTCAGACATCTCCCAGGAGAACCCCATGGCAACTGAGAGATATCATAGAATCATAGAATGGGAGGGGTAGGAAGGGACCTTTAGAGACCATCTAGTCCAATCCCCCTGCAGAAGCAGGTTCACCTAGATCAGGTCACATAGGAACATGTCCAGGCAGGTCTTGATATGGATCAAGGCTCAATTGACTTGAAAGGAACGCACTGATTAGAGTTGTTTCTCAGTGGGTGCTACTAAAACAAGTAACTAGCGCCTCTATCCAGCACATTTTTTAAAGCTTTAATACAAAATGGCAGCTTTCAAGACAGATACTCACTCATGTTAGTGGTAACAATGACAAAAGGTCTCATGTATGTTTTCCTCATGTTCTGGGCCACGTTGTTGAAATATTGCTCGTAGTGCCTGAGCAGGTGAGCGGTGCCACCCTCCGTTCGCTGAATTTGCTCCCAGTGCTCCTTGTTGCTGGGGTCCAGTAGAGCACTACCCACTTTGATAATATTCTGGGAAACAAAGTACAAGCCTAAATTATGAAGCAAAGCACTGGGTTTCACGTGAGGAACACTGAAAGTGATTGGCATTACTGCCTCAGGTAAGTGTATAATGAAATATTTTAATGCAGGCGTGTTCTACTGCAGCCGTGTGAAGATACACACGCCAGTCATTCACCTTGAGGTTTTTTTTTCTTACATAAAGCAAATCCCTCCAAACTTTTTTTATGGGCAAAAGTAAGCCAAAATTGGAGGCTGTAAGAGAACTACCTCCTTTCTTTCCCCTTTATGACAGGAAACCTAGCAAGAAAATGCAAAAGGAAAATCTAACCATGTTTTCTTTGTCTTGGAGAGATGAGAGACAAGAAAAGCAGAATATCTGGTATGGACACTGAAAAAGTCCTCCAGAGAAATTAAAATAATGTGTTAGGAATTGAAATAAAGCCACAGATCATGATATTGCTTTCTGTTTTGATTTTTTGTCTTACTTTGTTGATTCCTTTGTTGATGTGATTGACCACTCACATGCTGAAGAATGACACGAGTGAATTTTAACTTTTGTGTACAAATTTGAAAATAAATATGAAAACTTAAATCATGTTTTTCTATCCCCATTTTAATGTTGCTTACAAATGCTATTAAAAAGGAAGTTCTAGATGAGGACTTGCCCCTCCTGCCCTTTCTTACAGGAATATGCAAAAGAACTCTCAGGCTGAATAAGAAGACCTCACAAGAGACTGCTAAATGGTTTAAATAGGAAAAGTGCTGAGAGGTTTTCAGTCTTGGTGTACATATTAACTACTACATTGTTGTGTCCAAATCTCATTCCTAAGGTAAAACTTGCATAAGTGATGGTAGGAATTAATCACCTCAAACTCTAAAATTGTCAAAGCAAATATTTAGGCTTCATTTAGAAGCAGATAGAGAAAATTCTATATTCTCTAATTGTCTGAGATTGCAAGCATGTATCAGAGCTGAAAGAGGCTGCCAGTGTGACTACCTTTATCTAAGGTGAGAAGAACTATATAGTTCCCCAGGAACACAGGAGACACGTGCTGTACCCTGGTACCAAGCTTCTTTGCTGTTTATAAATGTTATTTATGTTTTTTTGTTATCTGTATTTCAGGCTTCTATCTGAGACTATTAAAAGAATATACAAATTCCTCCTCCTCTTGTGCTCTCTCAGTCTAGGATGTTAACTCCTCTTCCTCATGAGCTGTACTGATTAGTTTTCAAATTCCTGACCTATCCTAAAAATATTTAGGGAGTTCTTGAAAACATCATCTGTATAAGTTTCAGTGTCAAGAGCAGAAAACAATAAATTAAAGCAAAGGCTTCCAATCTATTTTTTTTTGTTTTTGCATATTGTTCTTATTGTTACTTAATAAAACATGATAAACATGAAGCCCCGTCTCAGAATCTGAATGGGGGAGTTAATTCACTCCACAGACTGCAGTTTGTTAGCACAGCGTCTTCTTATGAAAGGAAAAATTGAATCTCTTGAAGACTAGTGCACCAAAAATGTTAAACAAAAATGTTAGCAGAATCACAGTTCTACAAACTCTGTTGACTGTCACTGCCCAAGACACTATGGAAGACACTACAGCTCAGGACACTTTCTCAGCCATGTTTCCTCCTGTGTCCATTTCCCCAGGGATGTCCTTTCCTGGTGCAGCATGGCCTTGCACAGGGTCTCCAAGTTCACCCCAAAGTCTGCCTGAGCTGGCTGGTCCTCTTGGAGCACTCTGAGCAGTGAGTTGGGTGTAGCACATCTTCAAAGGAAGCCAGACCACCTTTGGCCAGCACACAAGCCCATGAAGGGTTGCTCCAACTAGTGCTGTTGCCTGAGCTCTAGGCTCTGCTAGGACAGATTTAGCAGGATGTTTTGGCTTGGATTCCATGCTGTGCCATGGTCAGGATCTTGGAAATAGCACTGGCAAGAGTGGACAGCAGTACCCTGCTGTATCAATGGCAATCAGATCACAGAAAACCTTCATGTGCATAACCAACTTTCCATTCTAAATTGAAAAGACTAATTTGTGAAACAGATCAAGCAATTACATGATATTTGCTGCATGTCACTCAAAGACAAATTTAATTATCCACTGCTATAAAACTTTTAAGGGGATCTGTAAAGGCTGAGCACAGTATACAGTATCTCTCTTACTTCATTGAATTCCACGTCCCTCGTTGCTGCCAAGTCAAAACCTTGCTGCTGGCTCTCATATTGGAGGACTCGGATCATCATCTGGTAAGCTGTCCTCACGTCATTACCATACAAGCTGGGGGTGTATTTGGTGGCGTTCTGCAGCACTCTCACAATCCGTATGGTTTTATCTCCATCCAGCTTGGTCTCATTGTGGTGTAACTTCTCATTCTGAATCAGAGACAAGAATGAACAAAAAACCCAATGATATTTTTTTTTTCTTAGAATGGGCTGGCAGAGCAGCTCAATGGAAAATGTAACTGAGAGACAGAAAAGCACAAGGGTCCTGATGGGAAACAAGGGGGCTCAGCGACTCAGTCAAAAGATGGAGTGCAGGGATATCAAACTGCAATCTGAATTGATCATAATTTACAAAATAAAGGCAAAAAACACAGCTCACCATGATTTTTAGATTGACAAAAGTGTTGGTGGTGCAGTTGAAGAGGTCAGGAGGCAGCCAGCCCTTCTCAATGTTGCAATGGCGAACCGCGTTTCCTGAAGGAAAGAGAGTTAATGGTCAATAACATTCTGAATTTCGCTGGGTAAACCTCTGTGTCCCTGGACTCTCAGATTTCCTACATTTTCAAGCACATATTTCACCTTCCAGATGGGGATTCCTAGCTGAGAAAAGTTAAGAGTACCACTCTCTCAGACCTCAGAGAAAAGCTGGGCCAAGCTTCAAGGCCTGCCCAACTGCTCTCAGCATCGCTGCCCTAACCTTCCCAAATGAATTCAGCAAGTTATTTATATCACATATATAAATGTGTGAAAAAGACTATGCATGTCATAAATATTTCTGAAGACATATCCCTGCTCAGACTTCTGTGTGATACCTTATACAGAAGACCTCCTGAATAAGTGCTGCCTTCATGTCAAAATGTGCTAGCACCTTTGCACGCTGCACACACACCATCGCTGCCTTTTGTCACTTGTGAACAGCCTGTGGCCAGCTTCGCAGAATCACAGAATGGTAGGTGTTGGAAGAGACCTTTAGGGATCATCTAGTCCAAGCTCCCTGCTAAAGCAGGTCCACTCAGGAACTTACTTACTCAACAGCTTCCTGTTTATTTCTGAGTTTCTGCTGGCTATTATTTTGTGCTATTTGTTAAATAATTTTAAAATGCAATTCTTGGCTGTGGATTCTTCACAGTTATCAAATTCAAAATTTACACTGTGCTGGGTGGGTAACTCCCACATAATATATTGCATGTGTCCAAGCCATTCAATTACTAATATCTAAATAAGAATTATAATTAATTGAACAATATCTACTTATATTATTTTGCTCACATGATTATGGTGAATGCAATTAAGCCTCAGTCTGAACAGTCTTCATTATAAAGCTTACTCTTTTGGAATATTCTGTAAAACTCACTTAAAATATGTAACTCCTCTAAGTACCCTTGCCTGCTAGCCTGTTTGCTAAAAGAGGAACTGAGATCAGTCACAAGAACAGTGAAGAAAACTGATTTTAAGTCAACCTTATACTGTTTAATAATGTAAATAGTCTTCACTTAAAAAAATCCCAAAACACTCCACAGGCAATTCTGTCTCCTAAAATGCTCAGAACAGGAGCTTGGTTGACCACAAATCTGCACATCTACAGACAGTGACCTCTCTCCAGCGAAATTTGGGGAAGTCATATAACAATTTATAACTCATGGAGCCTGAGTAACTCTCTCACAGCAGAGAGTTACCAGGCCCAGAAATGAGACAGAGGTTTGATTGCACTCAGAACAGTCTTTTTGAAAACTTTGTTTTCAAAAATCTGATGTTTTCAGGGATGTGGGTGAAAAAGTAGGTTGTCATTTCCTTGCTGTACAAAACAACACAGCTCACGTGCTGTATAAACTAAGTTTTTTCAGCCTAATGGCTTAGAGAAAAGATGTTGGGTGGAAAAATGTGCATTTTGCTGTAATTCTGAGCTTTACTACCCTGCAATGCTCATAAAGCAATCACCACGTAAATGATTTTCCTTATTTTTGCTTTGCCCAGAGGAGCTGTATCACTAAAGAACACATGTTAAGTCATTAGAAATGAAAAGTTACATGTGAGTAAACAGAAAACAGAAACTTGGACTGTGTTGTTTTCAAAATACAGAATTTCTGTTCTTTACATGTGTTTATCTGCTGCACTTTTTTTGGTTCCTATTTGTTGCTACTGTTCCAAATGTATTTCACCAGTTCTTGAGTTTCAGCTACTGAAACTGCCTGTGAGATGCACGAGCTATGTTGTAATCTCTACATCCAATGAATTAATGCACATTTTTTTCCTCTTTCCCCCCTCCACCTCCTCAACCGACACATAGATAAAGCAGTTAATGTTTTACCCAGGGAACTTACCCACTGATCCCTTAGGACATGGCACAGCAGCTGGCTGGCCAAACTTGGTCTGTGGCCACCAAATACCAGCCTCAAAAGCTTTGGGACAGCCATTATAAATTACTGAAAACAGAAAAAGAAATGATGCTATTTTTCTGACAAGACAAAAATCACAGCAAGGAGATATTTCAACTTGTCTAAAAGACCTTCCTGTAATTCCCATATCCCATCAGGGTACTTGTCCTTTGCAGTGGATTCCAAGCTGTAACCCATCAGCTGCTCCTTACGCAGCAGTGTGGGCAGACAGGTACAGGCAGAGGACAGCTCAGGATGATTATGGGGCTCTGGATTTTGGCTCTGCTTATCTCTGCTTGCTCCTTTATTGTGGGAAAACGTTTCTCCTTCATTTCACCCACACACTGTAGCAAGATGGCTGCTGAAGCAGCTTTGTGCTGAACACAGGAGGAGAGCAGATGGGTGAGAGGAAAGGCAGGATGGGCAAGAAAGGCAGAAGGCACTGGGCACATGGCACAGCCTCTGTGGGCTGAGGGCACGAGTGCTGGGCTGGCAGATGAACTCAGATTTCAAGTAAAACTGGAGTTAGCATTTTGCACTGCCTCCTCTAAGCTTGCTATATTCCCATTTGATCCAAATGAAAGACATATGGGCTTTCTTCTTTTTCCCCAGCCCCTAAAAGTCTGGCACAGACTCAGGAGGAGAGATGGATGTTTAGGCTGCTGGAGCCAGCCCACTGGGCTCTCAGGCACCCTGGCATGTGGCTGTGTGGCCACTGATCTCATGTGCCCACTGCCAGCAGCTCCGTCCCTGCGCCCAGAGTCACTCTCTGGCCAGCTCGTACCTTCGCAGCCCCGCACGGTCACTTCGGCAAAGGGGTTATCGCAGCGGTTGCACTGCCGGCCGATGACGCCGGGCTTGCAGGGACACTGTCCTGTCTCCAGGTCGCAGGCACGTGTGTGGGAGCCAGATGGGAAGCAGTCACAGGGGTAGCACGTGTCACTGCTCTGGGGCCTGTAGTAATTTGCCTAGAAAAAGCAAAATGATAGACATGAGGTATTTGACTTGCATTCCAAATGACCTGCATTTCTGAAATCCTCCTGCCCTAGCAGCATAAGCACCATGAGAGAGTTAATTTTACAAAGCATGGGATAACAGCAATATTAATATTGACAGAAAATGTAACATCTATGTGCAGTGTGCTCTGTCAGCCCAGGAAACACAGAGAGTTGAGTGCTGAGTGCTGGGGGCATGGACCACTTTCTGCAGCGAGGGAAGAGGGCCCATCCTACTCCTCACGCACTTGCAGCCAGTGCCCATCAACTGCAGGACTTGCAGTTTCCTCTGCTTTGCAATTCCACTCTTGTATGGCATGAGCAAGCCAGTAAGGAAACTTCCTATGCTGTCCATTTGCGTTTGATGTTCAGGGTGGAGAGCAATCAATGATCACATATTCAAATTGCATCTTTAAGTGCTTTTGATCTACACCATTACACAAGAGCATGGTGCTCGCACCCCACTGGCTCAATTTAACACAACAGTTGCTGCGTGTCCTGCTGTTGTTTGGGAAACAAGTACAGGACCAGATTTGCTGCCACTGCTCTGCACAGGCCCAGCTCCTCTGATGTCATTCAAGCCTATTGTAAAACCTATTATGAGAAGTCCTTTGTAAAACCTTCAGGAAGGAGGTGCCTACCCTCCTGTGTTCCCCATCTGTCCATGGCAAATTCCGCTCAAACTCAGAGCCTGTGCTCAGGAGAGCATTCAGCCTCTTGCATGATTGACTTCCCTCCAGTTGCTAGGCCTTTTGCTGGCCACTGCACAGGGGAGAGCTTCCCCCAGCTGGCCCAAGCTGTTTCATGGCTATTACTCACTTGTAATACACAAAATACCACTGGCACTCCTCTGCATACAGGTCTGATCTGCCCCGATAAAGCAGGCTGCACTTCAGAGAGATCAGAGCCAGGCTTTCATCCTCTCAGTTTTGCTTTCCAAACACAAATAAGAGCTGCAGAGTATGATTTTGTGAAGGGTGGTGCCAGCAAAATGTTTTAGGTAAAGATTAACCACGCTGTGCACACACACATACATATATATACGATACAAAGCACAACTGTGTGTACTCAGTTTCAGAAACTCACTTGTTGTAGTTATTAATGATATAGTTACTTTTTAAAGCAAATAAATTTTTCTTTAAGACTGGTTTCTTTTGCTTACCTTGCAGTGGCATTCTCCATTGGTCTTATTGCAATCAGAGTCAAACCCTTTGCTAGTCTCACAATTACAGGGGCCACAGATGGGATTTCCCCACCAGCCTCTGGGACAAGGCAGGTCGATCCTATAAAAGAAAAACAAGTTGGAAGAAAGTTCTTTCAAGCTTCCTTTTAAAAAGCAGGAAAAAACCTGCTTTGGGTCAAATCTGCGCTTAAGTCCATCAGCTTACAGAGTGTAATGTATCTTGCTTAAATATATATCAATACATGTACAGTGTTCTAAAAGAAAATAAAGAGTATCAGTGCGATAAAACCCTAGAAGTAATGTTTCTAAAAGTTTTAAGACTGGCTTCTCTCTAGAAGGAGTATATATCTGTATGAGCAAATACAGTACTCTTCTCTCTGGGAGAGGGTGATGGAACCTGCACAGCCCAGTGGAAACAGTCCTGCTCCCACTGGCCACAGACCCTTGCTGGGGAGAAATGGCCAGCCTGGGCAGGCTATGCTAGCCCTTCAACAGCTTGGGCAACTGCAGGTGGTGCTGAGCCTAGGTCCTGCTTTATCTACCCCCACAAATTGCCTTGGGGTATGGCTCACCAATGCCTTATATCCTTCCCCCCATCTCCACAGGCTCCTGCCCCAGACCTGCCATGGGCAGCAATGCTTGTCCACCCTGCAGAGACACCAGCTCAGGTGCAAAGCTGGCTGCAAGCTCACCCTATGAGGAAAAGTCATTGCTTTCAGCCAACCTGACTTTCTCAGCCAGCTCACCACAGTGTCTGACAAGCCCTAGTCTGTTACAGAGGAGGAGGACACGTGACTGGGGACATGGAAGAGGGAAGGGTGGCAGCTTTGATCCTATGAATCAAAGACTACGATTCAGACTATAAGTGGAGCAGCACAACTTGTTGAAGGCTGTGCAGCAACCCAAAAGCCACCCTTGCTGAAGAACAACCCATGTCTCTGATGGTTTTGTTTCATCTGAGTGAGCTTCTGAGCAGGATTGTCTCACAGATGCCCCAACTCTAGTTCTGGCAAGGATAGCTCTGGGAAGGGGCCAGGGCACTGACCAGGGTCTCTGCTTGCTAGAAGTCCTCTGCAAGCAATAGTCTGAAGGGCAACGCTGCTGAATCTCTGATCAGCATAATGCACAAGGAATCCTCCCTCTGCTGCACATTTTAGGAAAGAAAAGCTGTTTGCTGTCCATTTCAAAGACCATGCTGAATTTTGTTTATGGTAATTTGCAGGTTTGTACTTCTATGCTTTATAACATGAAAAACCACAATGCTGCACTTGACATGATGTCAGCAAATAATGACAAGAGACAGTCTCTGCATTGCCAATCCAGTTCAATGAAAGATGAATCTGACAACAGCACAGTCAACATTTGCAAGCCCACACAACAAAAGGCAGAGGAAGAAGCCTGTGGTTTTCAAAGGGAAGAAAATATCACATGAGCTATTCCTAAATGAGCAGACAAATGCACTTCATTTGCACATCATGAATGGCCCATATTACGGTAAATCAATGTGCCCTCTCTGGGATAAGGCTGGTCATTGAATGCTTATCTGAGACCAGGAAGCTTGTGATAAGGCACATTTCTCCCACATAGCCACAGGACACAGGCTTCTCAGACTGTCCAGAAGAGATGGCTTTTTTTTCCAGCCCAGGGACTGGACCAAAAATGCAAAACCATTTTATCTGGCCACTGGCCATCTAACTCTGTGTGTGCTGGGGGAGCTGAAGGAGAGATGTAAACTCAGTCCGAGCACACTACAGGTCTGATGCAGCGTTGTGTGAAACAGCATAATTGGTTGAGCTCCTGAGCTGCTGATGAGGAGAAATGGCTCCTGAGTACAGGACAGTTTGCCTGGTCTCTGGAAAGAGAGATCAGGAGTGTCAAAGAACAGGGAGCCTGCAAATACCATCGACAGTGAATACCCAAGTTGTACCAGGAAAGCTAACCGAATCAGAAAACAAAGTAAGAGGACTGCTGCCTCAGGACAAGACCTATCTGAAAGGATCAAAAAACCAAACCCAAAAATAATTCTCTTACTTGCTCTCACAGTACTGGCCATAGTAGCTTTGTCCACATTCACATGTGTAGCCATGGGATGAACTAGGTTTGTGCACGCACGTGGAGACATGCTCACATGGGTTCAAGTTACACACATCAACACAGTCTCTTCCAAAGTACCCTGGGGAAACAAGTTCATAAAATTACAGCAACCACTGTAATTTATTATTTGCATGTCTCCAAAAGACCATCTATTTTAAGCTTATACACTAATAACATATCTTCAATAATCAGCAGATTCCCCCGAGATACTGTCAGAAAGAAGGTCCCTCTCAGCCAAAAAGAGTGTGGGCTGTTTTTTGGATAGTCTGTTACCATGCTCGAGGCACCCTTGTGCCTTTGGTTCCCAGTTTTATATTCAAGGCATGTGTTACGAATAGTTTTGTATTCTCTCCCTGTGTGTACAGGAGGTGACTGTGCTGGGTGCTGACAGCATGTGCTGGCTACATGCACCAAAACAGAGAAAACATTCAAAGTACTTCAATTAGGATGCAGGGTGTGAGACTGAAGTTCAACAGCAGAAAAGGCTGGGAAAGAAAAAGAAAGAAAGAAAAAGAAATCAGTAAAAATGAAAAGTAGAGGTGCACGGAAAGAGCCCTCTGCACCAGAGACAGACCTTCTGTTTGGGTGATATGCTGCCTAGAACAAATGATCCTTAGCCTGGGACTGCAGCTGCAAAGGTGTTACAGTAAGAGTGAGAAAGATAATACTGACTGAAAGAGGAAGGATCAGAAGATGAGCACTTTGCAAGCATGCTGCTCCTGCTGTTGCACTTCTGATGAGTGCAGGAAGATGTGATCTAGCTGCTGGATGAGTGCATGGGATGGTCCCTGGCTTACCTGGGTCGCAGACACAGGAGTAGCTGTCCCAGTCATCACTGCAGTAACTGTGCTGGGGACACGGGTTGGAGTCACAGGGGTTATCCACATCACAGCCTTCCTTCACATTGATCTTGATAGCCTGTTTCATGTTGAGTGTGGCTATATTTGTAGATGTCTCTCCCATTCTTACTCCCTGGTGACGAAACCCAATTATTTTTAAATTAGAGCCTTCATTCAGAATACAGTACCATGTGTTCCACTACTCCCCTTTCTCCGTGATGCTGCATTTTAAAGAAATATCACTTGATTGGCCAAACTCAGATTTTTTTGTCAAATACTCTTCCCCTGTGAGTCCAGATTTGTACCTGGGAAAGTGGGTGAACTTTCTGATTTTAATGTATTTTGATGGAGAAAACGTAAATGTTTTGGGATGGATGAAAAAGAAAACCACATGTCTTTACATGGGTATTTTCTTAAAAGTTCAAAGTTTATTGCTACACCTTTCATTTCATACCTGCATACAGCCATAAAACCCCTGCTGAACAGAGACCTGGTCTCCAGAGACACCTCCCACAATGATGCTTTTCATTTTCAGACCAGGTAGTTGATTCCCAATCTGCACAGTGCTCTGTTGAGGAAAAGGACAGTTGATAAGCAGCCCTATCACCCTCTGTGACACAGCCTCCTTTCTGTAGTAATGGAGTCAAGTAGTAGCTGACAGATTACAGACAATAATATCAAAGTAGTGAGGAGCCAGACATCTGAATGTGGCCTTTTACAAACTTGTTAATATCATTAGGATTAAGAAATTAATGTAACTTTATTAGGCACAAATTACTGCAGAATATGGCTAACAGCATAAGTATTTGTCCACAATCCTTTATTTATCCTATATTCCTAAAAACACTTCCTTAGTGCTTAGTGGTGAAGTTATGATGTTGCTTTACCTGGTACATCCCGTAGTCCAAGGACATGACAGCAAGGTACTTGATATCTTTGCCATCTTTAGCACTCTTCAGCTCTATTAATAAGTGATGCCATTCCCCATCACTGACTCGTGACTGGCTCATCTTCAAATGAGCAACCAGGCTCAGCCCACTGTACACTTCAAACTGCACGTAGCTGTTCAGTATCTGTTGGAAAAAAAATATCACGTCTCTTTTTCCCTACATATTTGTATTTGATGTGGAAGTGGGTGGAAGGCTGGATCATGTTTCCTAACACAATCCAAATTGTTAGGATTGTGTTTCCTAACACAATCCAAAAGGAAAAAAAAGTCCAAACAGTGAAGAAGGGGACACTTGCAATAATGCTTTCTATAACACTGCATATTCAGACACTAATTTACCCTAGTGACAAAAAAAACCCTCCAAAACCATCAAGATACATGTTGTTTTTTATTCTATATTAATGCACACTACTACCTCAGTTTGAAAAAAGAATGTTAAACCAACAAATCTGAATTTTACAATGATCTTTTGATCACTGATCTTTGTAAAAGACTGATGAAATTATTTGTGTTTGTTGCTGTGCATTTAGCTGGGTAGATGAAGCTACGTAGCTCATGTGGCCATATGCACCGATAGGGGAAAACATCTTAATTCTTTCCTAACAAAAGGCAGCCCCAGTTGTACCTGAATGTTGATCTTGGATGCAGTCCCAGCATTGGCTTGCATTAACATGCCATTGACTTTCCGGGTTCTGAACATCAGCCCAATGTACCATGGCACAGAGATGGTAATGTCAAGGTCACTCCAAATGATAATGCTCTCACCACTGAAACGCTGAGGAGAAGGCATTGCTGTAAACCAAAAGACAGGGAGAGGAACAGTTGATATCCTTCAGGAAAAATGTTAAGAGGAGAAATGATGCTATGCTGCAGATTTGGCCCAAGGTAGATAGTCCCTCATCCACCGAGGTATTTCTAATCTACTGTGGAGTAAGAGCCTGTCTAGAGGAGTTAATACAAAGCAGCTGATAACACTGTAAATTCAAAAGTTACCCCTGCCGCGGGGCAGGCACCTTGTCTCAGTGCCTGCACTCAAGGGCAGCACCTCTATACTGCAATGGCACTACACAGGTGAGAGACGTTCTTAGAAAGGGAAGCTCAGGATCTCAACTGATGCAGTTCTGCTGATGAGTGGGTGGAAAGAGGTATGAGAGCAACAATTGCCGCAGATGTTCTCAACATATCCTTGATCACCAGCTTCTAATTAACAGATTAAACACAGAGGAAAAGGCTGAGAGGCAACAGGAAATATTCATTAATTATAAATACTCCAGGGCCAGATTATTCACTTGCCTCAGCCACACAGTCTTTTCACAGGGTGAGAGCTTCTGTGGAATTGCCTAGGTCATCTGCCTTAAATACTTTGAGGTGAGAGCTGAAGCACTGCCCTCGTCTCTAACCTTGCAGGAACATAGTCCCTACAAGGAGGCATTGATGACAGCCTTCCATGGAAAGCATTTTGCTGATAGAAATGAGGGGAATGCCCACTGTCTGGGCTTTAAAGTAGCTATCTCAGGTAACAAGAGCTACAGTACTATGGATGAGCTGATCTAAGAAATTAAGCTCAGGAAGCTCTGTGCTATTTACAACACCTCCTACGGCACTTCCACTGTGGTGACACCTTGTAGCAGGATCTGCAGTCAGCCTCAGCCCCATGTCCTCCCTCACAGGCATGCTGGTCAAGTTCATGGCAGTTTTTAGCAAGTGAAAGCAGGTCTTAGAGACTTGGTACAACCACCACAGGTCAGCACCCAGATCTGAGCCCACGTGGATCGGATGGTCAGTGGGGTAATGGGGCTTAACAGCCTCCTTCCCCTCCCACTCCACGCTACTGTATGTGCTGACTTCTAGATTTTCTTGTAGCAGGAGAGATCACATATATACAAATGTGTATGTATTACTAGGTAATGGCAGGGCCTTAGGAAAAGGTGGAGGCATGATATCACAGGAGAAGAAGAAGTCAAGTTGATGTGAAGTTGCATTTTCTTTTAGGGAAAACCCACAACCCTCAAATTCTGATCTGTCTGCCCTACTTTCCCTCTGTGAAGGGAAAGGCTATGGGGGCAGGTGTGCTGGAGAAAAGGGCAAGTTCTTCAGCTCCCTTGTATGTGAGAAACAAGATCTCAGTGACTACTGGATTACCACTAGCAAAGCCTGAGGTGAAACCTGACTTGCTGTTCTCTAAGGTGTGGTTACCCGACCACCTCACCCCAGGGTAAGTGCAGATAGTCACAAAGGGGTAACTCTTCTCCCTCCTGGTCCAGGCTGTGATCTCCCCTTTATAGTTATACTCAGTCCTCCATGAATGTTTGAAACTCAGACAGCAGTTGAAAATAGTTTGCCACCAGACATAAAGGTCCCTAGATGGTTTAAAACTTGAATCCAGTGCTCCAACTCTGCCTGTCTGGGCCACGGCATAATTCATCAGCCTGCACTGTACCATGTCCATGTAAAAGTCACCAAGACAAGTGATGAGCAGGATATTTTCCTCCTGCTGCTCCACACATGAAAAAAATCATCTCTCTTCTTCTTCCTCTACCCTCCTGACCTTCATAAGGACCTCAACTTCTGACTTCTTTGCTGGGATTTTTAGTCTGCCTGTCTCTGGAGAGTGGAGCCGGGATGCAAACCTTGTGGGCTTCCCACCTGCTGGAGGCTGGGAATGCTCTTTGCAAGCCTTTGGTCTCAGTTCCTCGGAGAACTGGACTGGCATGGCAATTACCCGCTGGCTTCCTTTTCTCACCAGTGGTGACTTTCTGTGCTTGCAAATACCATTCCCTTCCCACACCTCCTCTGACTCCCCTCCTTTCCCTGAGGCCAGGGTGCACCTTCCCCTGCTAGTAAAACAGAAATCCCCACCCCTCACCCCTCTTTGACCTTTCTCCTCCCTATCCTTCCCTATGCCTGGGACCTGGCATCTCCATGGAGGGGGACCTAACCACCCTCCTGCCATCACAGCAGTGAGTGTATGTGCTTCCAAGCCCAGCATCTCCCTGCTATCAGCAATGCACTGATGCAAACTGTTTTCTGAGGGTTTGTCACTTTGCAGTGCTGCCTGTGTACCTACAAACACTTCTATGAGACTCCTGCATTTAAAAGACCATCACAAAAATGTGAGGACTATTCACTATAGAGACATAGGGCTTGGGGAAACACAGCACCACCAATGAGTTGTGAGCTGCACTCTGGGTGACAGCTCATGTTGCAGTACAGTCCTGTGGTGTGCAGCCCAAGGCCAGCACAGCGACAGCAGCTACCCAAGGGTGAGTGGGGCACAGCTGTTAGAGCCTCTACACAGTGTTGAGATATCTCAGTTTTTTAAAGAATTAAGCTACAACAAAGGTGAAACTCGTTTCCCCTATTTTTATCTCCCTTCTATATGTCAGCAGAGGGAGATGGGAGCTGGCAGAAGGTGAGTTGGCATGTCCCAGGAAGGCTGTGAAGGTGAAACGCACCATCCTCACTACTACAGACCAGATCCCAGAGTTTGTGAACAGTAAGCGATCAAAAAAGTTGGATTTTTAATCTGCCACAGTCTTTGTGAGCCTGAAGCAGAATGAGCATTGCCAAAGGGACTGAAGAAGTGCATCGACCAATCCCTCCTATGCAAATATTCTAGTTAAGACTTCTTAAAAAACAGCTTCCTAATACTAGCTAATGCTGTTAGGATCATATCTGAGCGCTCAAATGAGCAACCTGGAAGCCAGGAGTATTGTATTTCAGTGATTCCTCCTGACTCCAACTTAAGGCTCCTGAAACCTTCAGTCACGTTTCAGAAAAGTTAATTTATTTCTTGGCTTGCAATTCTTCCTTAGGGATACTTTGCTCCACAAATATCATCAAAGAAGCAATCAGCCTGATGCCATCAATCTACAAAGAACTCCCACAAGTGGAGGCATCAGCAGGAATACAAGGTTATGAATGACAAAGCAGAGAAGCAGGAATGCACCGCACTGGAGGCAAAAGAGACCCATGGAGCAGGGGAGACAGTGATGCTGTGATTGTTATCATCTGTATCACCTGAACTTAACACAAGCTTCCACCAATGGCTACAGGGCAGTTCTGAGGTGATTTTCTCAATCCCAAACTTCCATGTTTTGGTCTTGAGTTTAGCATAAAAAAATGATAAATAAAACAAACATTTGATTGAATTTTGAAAATCCATTTCAAAATTAAGACAAAGACAGCAGGAAGGATAGTCTTTGCATGTGGTAGCACTACTTCCCATTTACAGCAGCACAAGTCACACTAGAGTTAGGCTCTGGCATGCTTTCAGGAGATATGAACATGGGTTTGTACCACAGAGATCAGCCTGTCATGAAGAAAAAGTCAGAACTTCACTGCCAAAGGTACTTGACGTGAGACACATGTTAAAAAACTAGGTCTTCATACAAACCTGGAGAACTCATGATATTTGAGGAGCAGCTATGGAAAGCTGGTACCTCTCTAGGGGCAGCTCTGGGGTCTGTGTGAGGCAGAACATAGGAAGAGACTTCTATCATTCCCTTCTCCCATCCCTCACCCTGTAGACCCTTGTTTCCAAGTAAAAAACTTAACTATGTGTCTTCTCTTCCTAAGCTGCTACTTTTCAGGCAAGGGGAGAGCAGCTGCCACCATCTACATCTAGCCCAGGCTGAGGCATACTGTGCTGAAGTGGTTTGCAGATCGCTGTGGTGCACGCACCTCAGCTTGGACATCTGCTGTTCCAGGGTCCATGCGTGGCTGAGAATAATCAACAAGTTCTGGTTTGGGGTAGGTATATCAAAACCCCAAAATCCTTGACCACGCTGCAAATTACTTGTTCTAATATCATGGGAGGATAATAGAAACGAATACCCACCATTTCTGCATCACAGGCCAGAATTTGGCCTTCTGTTTTCAGGAAAGCCATGCCTAAGTTTTCTTTCCTGCAAGCCTCCAGGAAGACCCAAAATGAGCAACCTTCCACTACACGTGGTGGTGCCGTCTCACAGCAGACAGCCTGCTGCTGCTGCACTGACCCCACAGGACCTCTCACGCAGAAAACTCATCACTTCCTTGGGAAGCAACTAACTGCAAGTTCTTCACACCCTATAAAACACACCTGCTGCTCCTTCCTTGCCCTTTATTAAGGTTTTACACATCTATGTTCATTGTGTTCAATCAAAGAAAAAAACAGTAAAGCTGAAAGTTCTCATACTCAGCAAAGAGTGTCTTCTTGCCAAGAAAGTGGTGATTAAAGCTGCACATTCATCCCTAGTTTGAGTCAAAGCCCAATAAAGTCAGCGGGATTCTTTTCACTGGTTTAAAGGGGCTTAGGATCGGGCATTTTTACTATAAACAAATTACTAAATACTGCCAAGTTCTGTGGAACTACTTTGCTTATGTAAGTAAACCAATGAAAGCTGCTGTTACAACTGTTTGTCAACTATCACATTTACTACATAGGTGACATATAAAATGATTTCAAATAGGTAACGGGTGACCTCTAATCCTAATTGCAACTTTCTGTTACCCATCCTTTAAGCATCAGTTTGCCACCTGTGCTATGAGAGTTACTGGTGGGTGATGAAACGTGCAGATACGACCAGGCACGCAGAGGCCTTTGCATCCCACCTTGCTCACAGTTTTTCCCTCCGTAGCGCACAGGGCACTCGCAGATGTATGTGTTCCACTTGTTGACGCATGTGCCTCCGTTCTGGCACCAGTTGGTTTCACAATAGTTCCTCTGTGCTGCACAGCCTGAAATTCAGATATTAAACCATTACTTTGCAAGCTTTTAAGAAGAAAAAAGGCTGCTACAGCCCCCCGTCTCCTGCCCCTTCCTGAGGCTCCTCCCAGTGCTGGACCCTTCGACATCCTCAGGGCTGTTACACACAGAGCTCTGGCAGAGAGCTTTCCTGTGTTGCCTTTGGAGGCAGAGGTTGCTGGTACCTGGCAGAGTGCCATTGTTGGCGATGAAGCCAGCCATGTCAATGGGCTTGCTGTCGATAGAGAGGTTCCTCATGCAGCCGATAAACTGCCTGTTGTGCACCGGGAAGTCTTCAGGCAAGTTGGGGACACCGCCAAGGAGGAGAGGGCCAGTTAGGTCCAAAGATCTGAAGAAATAAAGAAATGCTCATCATTTCTTGCATTTAGTTGGATTCAGTTTGTTCTTTATCTTACTGCTTCCATAAGCATGTTTGAGCTGATTAGCCTGCTTGTGCTGCTGTGCACTTCCCTTTCCTACATCAGCACTTCCAGAGCTTGTAACCAAGCCAAAGGACCTTCTGGAAATGTCCATACCACCCTAACTTTTAACTTAGGAGCTGCCATATGCATAGAGAATGCAATGACCTGCCCCTAACAGTTGCCAATATGAAGAAGAAAATTAAAATTATGGAAAAATGTGCAGGTGCAGGACACTTCTGCTCCAGTCACAGAATCACAGAATGGTGGGGGTTGGGAGGGACCTCTAGAGATCATCTAGTCCAACCCCCCTGCTAAAGCAGGTTCACCTAGATCAGGTCACACAAGAACACATCCAGCTGGGTTTAGAAACCTCCAGAGGAGACTCCACACCCTCCCTGGGCAGCCTGTGCCAGGGCTCCCTCATCCTCGCAGAAGTCACCTCAGGGCTGACTTACGCTCCTCAGCACAAGGGTTGAGATACTGTAGATTTTTATATAATGACTTTATTATTATACAGTGCCAACTCTTTCAAAATCCTCTGAAGATCTTAGTAACATTTAGTGGATGCAGGTTCCATTGAATGGCTCCATGCTGTGGGAAAAGTGTATCATTTGGTCAGTTTGAACTAGGCTTAATTCTTAGGTGCCCCCTTCTCTTGAGATTTTAGAGCAGCATGTGTATCTCAACGGTCTTCCTGTCACCACTCATTACTTTCTACCCTTGCTATATTGCTTGTTGTCCATTTTAACTTTAAACTCAAAAGTATTAATCTTTTTTGGTCTCTCCTTATTTCACACCTAATGCTTTTCAATTGCCTATTCTACATCTCCTTTATTTCAATACCCTTTTAAGAGAACACTTCTAACTTAAACGATGGAAGTCATAAGCTCTTCGCCCATTCACTTCATTAATAACATTTTATTTGCCCTCTACCTATGTTTTCATACTGAGCAGATGCTTCTGGGAGGCTGTCCATACTGACTTTACAGGCCTTTTTTTTTTTTTTCATTTACAACGAATTTGGGCACGTGTCCATATTTACAAAGAACTATGTGCATTCCACCCAGCATACTGACCCTTGCAGCAGCCTCAAACAAATTTCATCTACCAAACTAAGCCTTGTTACTTTTTCTTATTAAATCGTATCCTTTTTTTGAACTTAATTTGCTTAGTGGTTAATCACATACTGTTGACTTTCCCCTGGAAGATGAGAATGAGTGGAAAACATCACTGTAGGGAATCCTTACTTCTTTGAGCCAGTCTGAGTGCCCTGGGCAGCGCAGGTATAGTTCCCAATGAGGCTCCCGAAGCGCACAGCCACTGCTGTGTCACAGTCGTCCACAGTCACCACCGCCACCTTCTCTCCAGAGGGCCCGTGGGGAATTCCTAATCGTCCAATGTTGGGCTTCAAGAAATAAATGGCACATGTCATACAGTGCTACACACATATGAGATTTCAATGCTGGTTCAGCCAGCTCAACAACATACCTCTCCCTACCCTGAAGAAGGGACTAAATAGGATCTGTAAACAAAATAGCAGAAGTTAAGTTCACCTACAACATCTAGGCAGGAAAAACCTCCAACTTCAAAGAGAGTTCACACACAGTATGATATACAACATGGTCAGAAGTGGCTTTGGTCTTTTGCACCGATCAACCCCTTTGGTCCAAATCACTTCTAAGAGGAGTTTCCTTACTTCTGCACAACAAATTCTGACAAATTCTGCTCATTTTGCAACTCTTCAAGTGATACCACTTGAATTTTAACATTGTTTCTGCCCAAAGAAAGAAAATCATCAAGTGATGTAATATCACAAGTGAGGCTAAAGGCTTAAATAATTTTTTTCTCTGCTGCAAGAGAAATGGTGTGCAGGTTCCTACAAAGGCTGTATTGAAAGGTTGTCTGATGACTGGGAGGGAGCTGCTTGTTCCAGCTACAAGATGGAAGGTATGGAAAACCACTGCCTGTTGCTGAGCTGGCTGAGAAGCCAACTGTTTCTAGTTACAAGAGATTAAGTGACCTGTGGAGTTGGACAATAAAAAATAGTGGATGGATCTGAGCTTGTTCATGCAGCTGATTTTTGTCCAGGCATGCATACTGACACTATAGATGGTGCATGGAAGAAAAGTGTGTTTTAGACTGACAATAACTGCTCTGTTTCCCCCTCATCTCTCGCTTTGCCCAGGCAGTAGGAAACTTCTGCCCACTCAACATGCCCTGGTGAACATGGGCCACAAAACTAGAGTTATCACACTGAGCTTCACACCTCCAGTGTGAGTAGCTCACTCTGCTTATCACCCTCCTGCCAGTTGTCATTTCCCCCCACTACCAACAACTGGGAAAATTCAGTGATCCTGACAGACAGGAAAGCCTATGGGCCCACAGGTAATCTAACCTCAACCACCAAACTTCTGTGCCTTCACCACAAACATTTTCTTCATCTCCACTAATTTTGTGACTGATGAGATGTATTTGACTGAGGGGAGATGATATCTGCTATGCAGGAACTCAGGAGACAAGATTCCTCCAGTGGAGAAATGCATGACTGTTGAAAAAGAGTGTGGGTACAAAGGGCAGCATAGCAGCCTCTGTGAAGAATCACAGAATCTTAAGGGTTGGAAAGGACCTCAAAAGATCATCTAGTCCAACCCCCTTGCCAGAGGACCACCTAGAGTAGGTCACACAGGAACTTGTCCAGGTGCGTTTTGAATGTCTCCAGAGAAGGAGAATCAAGAACTGGCAAACTCTCTAAGAAAACCATTTTCTATGTTTACTGTTCGTAGAGAGCTATAGAGTCCTAAACTACCACTGGTGCAGGGTCATCTGGTGCAGGGTCATCTGGGCATTTTATGGATACAACAAAAGCAATGAGCTGAACTCCCTCGGCTTTGCTGCTGTACATCTACAGGCAAAAGGACATGCCACAGGAGTGAAGTGACCACCATCTCACCAGAAATGTGACACAACTGAAAGCCAAGAGATATTTTTATGATGTGTTGAGCAGCAAGAGCTGCAACCCTATGAAAACAAAAGATGGCTGGTTGTCACATTGTAGTTTGCTGTGTGCTCACATTAAAACACATATTGCTCAACTGTGTACTGAAATCACTTCTTTGTACAGCAAACAAGGAAGCAGTAAGGGGATAAACACCTGCTCTTTCTGTTTCGCTTGTCCACACACAAATTTGTTAAAATACCTAAAGGTACTTTCATCATGCATAAAGACAGACAGCTTTATTTCTCAGGGTAATTATCCCAATGTATAAAAAAACATTTTAAAAAGATGTTTCCTGGTGTCAGTTCCAGTTGGAAAGTATTTTCCATTTCCTCTACCAACAGCTATCGTGATCACACAGTTTGGCAGTTACACAGTATAAGGTTTTGACCTCTCTTGAGTGATATTAAGGTAGATTTTATTTTTTCCGATATTCCCTGGACTTTGCCGCTGCTCGGCTTTGAAAGACAGGAAGCATCCAAATTTGCAGTGCTGGAAATGTTATTGTATGCAATGATGGCAACATTAGTGAGCAGCTTTTCAAAGCAAATGAAAAAATATGTCGAAAATTGACCGACCAGCGGGCAGACCTTCCCTTCCAAAATTAAAATGTTTACATTCTGAGTGCTACTTCTATTCATTTGGAGGAATGATTCGATTAACGTTTATGTTCTTGTGCTTCACTGACATAACCTATTGTTTCTTGCACAAGAGCCTTGACAAAGGCAGGGAATTTATTCTCACAGCAGGGGGGTTCTGCCCAATGTTAGTCAAGATTGCAACCTGATGAGACTCAGCAGTTTGCAGCTGCTCCTTCACAGTCAACTAGCTGCAGTAGCAAACTGGGGTTTTTTTTCTACTTTTATTTAACAGAAACTGCAAAGTGTTTCTCTAGATGTTGACTGCACATTGCAGTGCAGATCTCTTTGGCTTTGACGACCACACAGAATCATAAGCTGATGGAGAAGAAATGGAATATTCTGGTGAATGAAAAGAGACCTATTGGCAGTTCAAACCATACTTAGTTCAAACATGTAGTTGTTTTCTGACCATGTTAAAAGGCTCAGTTGACAAAACCAGCTTTTTCCAAAAGGGAATAATATGCTGCTGGCAGAGAGAGACTTTCTGAGTGATTTAATGTGACGAGGACTCTTTTTTTCTCTTACATGTGGCAAGTAGTACATGGCTCATGCTCTCAGAACCTACCATAGGAAATACTTTATAACTAAAATAATGTGAAATAACTAAAAGACTGGAACAGAGGGAGCCTCCCTTAGGAGACCCTTCAGAATGGAATCATGAAACTGATTTTGTTAATTTAATAATTTGATTGATACTAACTAAATGCAGCTTGCTGGTGATGCAAAGGATATTTTGAGCACCATGCATTATAAAATTAATCACTTTGAATAGTTGAGTGCTAGAATGAGAATTAATCACACAGCATGGAACTTGGGATCTAATGGCAAGAATTCCTATTGTGGGCTCAGAGATCATCAGTTATAAAGGATGAAAAGTAAGAAAAAATTCCCTATTAACTGACTACAGAACAGCACTGGCACAGGCTGCCCAGGGGAGTTGTGGAGTCTCCTTCCTTGGAGGTCTTCAAGACCTGCCTGGATGTGTTCCTGTGTGACCTGATCTAGGTGAACCTGCTTCTGTAGGGGGGTTGGACTAGATCCCAAGGTCCCTTCCAAACCTGCCATTCTATGAATTATGAACCATGGTGTGATTAAAAGGTACAAAAGGCAATACAACAGTGAGCTGTGGCAAAGACGGATATGACGGAAATTCTAAGATACTGGATAGAATGTTGCCAGCAATTTTGGTTTCATGATTAAAAATAACTTGCAGCTGGAGCAGCTGCACAGATCGCAGCCAGGGCAATGGAAAGCTCACCTCATCAAACAGATAAAATGGACTGGGTGTGTCTAGCCCAGCAAAGCAAAGGCTGGGGAAGGGTTTTGGAAATGAGAAGATACTATCACTGCAATGGACACGTGACAAGGACAAACGGGTATAAGATGCCCATGAGTAATGTAGGCTGGACATCACCAGGTGATGCTCAGCCATAGAAGGAGTCATCTTTGAGAATGTAGCAGGGGCACAAATCACAAAAAAAGAACTTAATTTGTTTGTGGTTACAGAAGCAGGTGTCAGCAGAGGACTGGTCTATGTTACAAAGAAATAAATAACAGAAAGCAGTACTTGGAAAATACACAAGAAACCAAATAGCCCATACTAAATGACAGTACACACATTGACGTTTCAGGCACGATCTTTGCCTCAATGGAATACTGCTGGAGCAAGACTGATCCCTAACAGTAGGAGCAGTTAACACTAACCAGCATTAATTCACACTATTATTTTCTGGAAATACATTCAAGGAGTTAAAAGCCAGACTTTCATCTGGGTACTTAGCGGTCCTTTCTACCTGTCAGACTCATCCCCTGAAACACCATGCTACACGTAAGACAAGTTTCATTAGCTGTGCCAATTCTGCACTCGTGAGTAAATGTGCAATGCGGTGTACAGGAATTTACCAGCATGAGCCCCATTAATGGTAATGCAAGTCATGTCACAGACTTCCTGCTCATGAGGCTGAAAATTTACCTTGCACTGCCTAACCCTAAAGGCTGCCTTTTTACTTAATGCTTGTCCAGAAAGAGCTTGGGATTCAAACTTCAAAGACCACATGCTGTAAAACTGAGTAGCACAAAGAGGTACCAAACATTGCCAGAGACGGAACCTGGTCTCCCTTAAACAAACTATGAAAGAAATGGGTTTACCCTGAACTCAAAAAAAAGAGGGAAAAGAAGCAGCCCTGAGTGTCAGAGATGTGTTATCACCATCACATAATGATTCCTCAAACATTCTGCCCAGCCTATATTAAAGTATATTGTATTTGTTGTACTGATCCTTATCTTTTCTTGTTATAATCACATACAGAGTCACTTCGGTCACTTGGAGAAGAGAAAGAAGCAGCCCTGATTCAGGATCCACATGTGAAAGCAGAACCCACCTACCTTTCTCCCTATCCGTAAAATAGGATGAACCGCATCTTATTTGGATGCCTACATGCCAATAGTACCTAAAATTGTACAAAAAGTCATGAAACTTAATTTTGCCTCACTGAGTTTTCATGAAGGAGATCAGTGGTTCTGATGGGTGGACAATCTCAAATCCCATGTTTAACTCATGGCATTCGCCCTTGCCCAGAGAGAGTCATAGTCAGACTGGGAACCACAGGAGTGATGGCCTCCCAGGATACATTCTGAAAATTGCAGTTTCCTCTCTGACCATGGCAGAGTGAGCAGTGACACACATCTGCTGTCTCAGTAGCCACCTAGAAAGGGAGCTTCTCGAGCCCCAAAGATATCTGTAAAGTCCTTTATGCCACCTAGAGTGACTTTCTCAGGTTACAACGAGAGAATGCCATCGTGAAGGTGTTTCACCAGTGATGCCAAATCTGATTTTCATTAAACCCAAGGACGGAGCAATGAACTGTCTGGACTTCTCCCCACAACTTCAATAGAAAGAAATGCATGTAGATTCTCCCAGGTGCTTGTAAAGCCCTGAGAAGTTTAATCTGTGAATTTGTGTTTTATAAATGGAGACCAGACAGAGGAGAGTAGGTCATCAAAACACATCTGTTTGCAGTTTGCAAATCTACCGCACAAGTCTACTCCCATTCCACTTAAAACATCAGACATGGATATTCTCATGTATCTCAGTTTCATTTGGATCCTCTATTATTTTAAAGTCAATATTTAAACTGCAAGAGCCCACAGAGTTACTTATTAAAGGCATAGATGCTGTAACAATGCACAGTGAATGTAAAAGACATACAGATTAATGGACAATGGAAGCATTGTCTTAAATATTTAACCATTACAGTTTCACATTATAAATACAACTGTTGTAAAAGTCATGATGCAAAATCATTGTAGAGGTTTAAACAAATAGCCCAGTCTTTGGCAGACTTATTTAGAATTAAACCAGATTAGATACTGTATATAGGTAGCAATACTATAAAGTGCAAATGATTGCTTAGTCAATCAGCAGCAGCGGTAATACTCAGATTCCTGGATCTCACTCTTTTATTAGTTAATCTGTAAGATAATAAGGCTTTTCCGAAGGTCTCACAAACATCTGCTTCACCAAAAACACTTTCCAACTTCAGTTCTTAGATAAAACATTGCCACTTGACATTTCACACAGATGGTTTTGCTTGGCCGTGGGAGAGTGTTCCAACGTCACGGATATTCCCTGAAATAAAACTGAAAGCTCTGCTTTCCAGCCTGAACCTCGACCACAGGGGCTTCTGCCTGCTTTGGCCATACCATTGAGTCTTTTGAAGAAGCTGAGGAGATGATTCAGCAGCAGACTGTAAGTAGGGCCAAGATTCTGAGAACACAAACTGGGAACCCCTTGCACATGAGACACAACCCACCTTGTTATGCTTGGCAGGAGGAGATCTCATTTCTTTGGGGACAGATATAATGGTGCATATCATAAATACTGTATTTTCTCAGCTAACTGTACACATTTATCTGTTTTAGAAAGTGGGTCTTCTAGCAAAATGCTTTGTGTGGTATAGCTTAATATGCAGAGCTTGGCTTGTTTGTCTTTTTAATAAGTGCAAATGTGTAAAAAGAAAAGCCATCCTGAAGTCAGTGCCAGACTTTCAGTGATTCTAAGAGGTTGCTTACCAGACAATAAGTTACCCTTCTGTTTCTGTTAATCAGTAGCTAATGATTTATTGACTGTTTGGAGTGGTTAAAGGTTAAAAAGAATCTGTTTCCTAGTTATTTTAATACAAAAAAAAACCCCAGTCCTCTGCATTGTTAATGTGTCGGTTCAGATCCCACCACCCCTACAAGTGCTGGGTGGAAAATGTCTCACATTCATACCCTTTGGGGCTCTTTGCTTTCTAACAGTTACAGTAATAATGAGTAAAAAAAAAAAGGAGCAAGTGGCATTGGGTCCTGCTGGAGGCTGCTGCTGGGGCTGAGGCCACTGCTGGAGTCCCCCCTGCCCGGCTCCCTGGTGCTCATTAGACAGCCCATCAGCTTCCCCGCTTGCTCCTTCGTTAGTCCACTGCTCCTGCTCTGCTATCTGATCGAGGAAGGGAGAATTCCCTCCCATTCCCAGGCCATGCTGTGCTGCTTCAATGGTCAAAAAGCTCATTAAGGGGCCATGGCGGCAGCAGTCTCCCCAGCAAGCAGCTGGGGCCTGGCCCCCCGCAAGGAAAATAAATATATAAACAGGAAAAAACAAGTGGGGGAAGCACCGTGCTCACAGTCCCAGGGGCAGAGACCAGGAAAGGCTGGAATGGTTTAGAGCCCTAGCACAGGTTTGCAGACTGCTCTGATCAGTTGGGAAACTCCAAATTAGGCCAGATTAGAGAAACCATTAATGTTAATCTCTGCTTTTTAAAGCTTGCCCCTACAGCTTTCCAGAGCACCTCTAAAATCAGGCAGTGTGAAGAACCGAGAATCTTTTACACATCCTGATTAGTCACCAGGGAAAGGGAGGACAAGTCGTTTCACATAAACCCCTTACTCCTTTGATGTATGTATCCCCTTTATTCCCTGAATATTTTAATGGCATTTCTTTATACAAACTTGGCTCCAGTCAGTAAAGAAATATGAGAGTCTGTGACAGTGAATAGGAAAACCGAAAAGCTTCCCATCGGTGAGTCAAAAATGCAAATCCTGAAAAGCCACCAGACCAGTTCCTTTTCCTAGACAAACTCCCTGAGACACAGATCATCAAGGATCCAGGCTGGGCCACAAAGTCAAGCAAGTTATACTAGCCTGATTTGTTATCTCTTTCGAAGCCACATCCAGAGGCTAAACTTTGATATTCAAAGCAGGAGGCTTTTGGCACAGCTGTGAGACGTGGCAGGTGTGACCGGTGCTGCTGCTGCTCTTCCAGTAGTAAGGGGGAGCAGCTCTCCTGTAACATCACAAGGCAGTGCCATGGCAAGGCTGTGAGAGAACGTGTCCAACTCCTGAAGACAACATCCAGCTTTCTGCACGGGAGAAACCATTCACCACAGTGTTCTGATGCTGCATATCCCCTCATCTGCCCTCTGCAGCCCTTTCTTCCACTCTCATCTACCCCTGTAGCTGCTATGCCTTCTCCCTTCCCTATCCTGCCCTCTAAACCCTTTTTCTGCTGATTTTACTGTCTCTCTCCCTTCTACCAGCCCTTCTACCAACAAGGATGCTCTTTTAGCATCCTTGGGGAAGTGGGAGAGGAGAGCATGTGTGGGATGCTGGAAAAGCATCCTTGTTCTCCTCTCCCAGTTCAGCAAATCCTTCTTCCTTGGCCATTGGTCCCTGCCTACCTGCCAAAGTATCACTCTCAAATATTTCTGGCTTTATATAAATCTTATACGTTTCATGACTTAATTTTGCATCCATGATGCAAATGTTATCGCTGTCAGAATCCAAGAAGCACCTAGAAATAGCACAATGTGACACTTACAGCAACTAACTCCTCCTTGGACTCATCCCAGCAAACTGTTACTGAGTGCAGGTGATGGGGACACAAGGGGGTCTATAAAATCCAGGAATCCCACTGTGGTCTATGGGCCACCCCTCCCCCATGGCTGGATCTTTTTGAGGGTCCTCCTGGTACAGGCAGGTAATTGCAAAGTGCTGCTCTCTCACCCTGCACAGATAGATGCAAAATAACTGAAAAGCTGCTGCAAATGATTGAGCTACTGTAGATTTACTGTGCGATTAAACAGAGATAACTGCACTTCAAAGAACATGTACCAAATTCCTGAGGTGCCATTTCCATGACTCCACTGGCTCTGCAGAAACCCTGCTGCTGCACAGCACTGCCTTCAAGCACTGTTCTCAGGGCCTTCTGCTGAGCCAACTAACATTCAGAGTCTGCCGGCGCTCATGGAGGTCCCTTGCATCTCCCTAGCCCTGAGGAGGAGCTGAAAATCACCATTTTGGGAGGTGCCATTAAACCTCCAAGGCATCTCATGGTGTGGAGGTGGTAGATGGCTTGAGCGAACCTGGGCTGAAGGAGCACCGTTGGGTGCCAGGGTCCCCAAGGTGATACGAGAGCTCCACATCACGAGGAAAGCCAAGCAACTGAGACCCAGTTCAGGTGGGTGCATACTTTGAAGTGGCAATGCTGCAGTGGGCACATGAGGTGAGCCTTTTAGGACCTGGCAGGAGTGAGTGGAGTAAGTACTGAACAGCTTTGCCAGGGAGGAGGCTTCCAGAAGCAGCAGGATTGCTTTTGATACGATACGGTCCTTACTGTCACTCACAGAGTGAAAACCCTGGGGATAGCTTCTGAGAAGCTAACTGCATTTGCCTATAGAATCACTGCCACAACAATGATAAGTATTTTCAGGTGAGGTGTGTAAACTCTGAGAGAACAGCACTTCCAAAAGCAGGTGGGGGAGAGAAAGTGCCAGGCACTGGGTAAGTGCTGGCCCTCTTCTTCCCCAGCCACCCCAGAGAATTCTCAAAGCTGTCAGGGAGAGCTGAGCAGCTCAGGGCTAGAGAGCAGGACACACTTTGCATCTCAATGACCCCCAAATGACTTTCACTGCTTTACACTTTCATTTCCTGAGACACAGATTTAGAGGGGAGTTATTTGTTATTTTGTGTCAAGACAATGGAATGTCGCTCTGCTGCCAAATCCTTATTTCCTTTCCCAGATATCAATCACTTCACACTTACCCTCTGCCAGAATAAAAAAAACCACAACCCAAAAATCAACAAAAACAATTACTACTCATTGAAATCTGCATGAATAAGTATCGATGGCATTGTAGGGAGGAGCTTTTTAAAGTCCAGGCTCCCAGTGTGGCAGGGCAGATCAGCTGCCCACCTTACACCCTGCAACAGCTTACACCTGCAAGAGCTCCGCAACCACGTCCAAGTAGGACCAAGAAGAAAGCAAATACTAGCCAGGCAGCCCTTCCGTGCTTTTCAGAGATGTTAGGAATGTAAATGGTTGCCACAGGCCAGACAAAAGTCTCGCTCAGGGAGCAGTAGATGCCATGGAAAAGTGTAAGAACAGGGAAAACATGCAGCAACCCTTCTTCTGTCCTCCTAGCTCTCGGTGTCCCATCTGCACTACTGCAGGCTGGCACTTGAGACAGGTTTCATAGGATTCTGCCACATTTTATGGATGGAAGGGACTCACGTTATCATCTAATCAGTCTGTTGTCTTACACAACCAGCAAACATCACCCAATGAGTCCTTCCTCAATAATGTGGCTTGCACTCAAACTGAAATTCCTCTTTATAAAGTGAAATACTGACTTTATTTTAATATTTCAAAGGCCATCGAGACCATCATAGCTGTGGGCAGATTATCATGCAGATTATCTATCTCCACTACTAACAACATTGTATGTTATTTCCAAACAAACCTATGCTCTTACTCAGACTAGGGCTTTCATTGATGGCCCTCTGGGTTTCGGTAGAATAGAATGAATTTGGACTCAGAAAGGATGGGAGTCTCTGAATCTTCAGCCAGAATACCAGGAAATGACTCACAAACTGAACTATTTCTGCAGAGATTACCTTTTCTCATGGTATTTTAAAAATGGAGTTCTGAGCATGTAGGAAATGACATGTTTTGCATTCAGACATGAGGAACATATTTTATGTGTTTGACTAGAACAACATTTTGAACTGTAAATGTAAAACCCTGGCATGCATTCAGTGAAGGAAAATCTCTTTCCCTTCCTTTAGCTGCTGGCAATTTTAATTGCTAGCTTTTTTAAGTGGCATACCCATTAGCACCAAAAAGACATACCATAGATAAATAACACAAATGCATAGCTACAAATTCCTCATACCCTCGTATTATATGTGTGCCTCCAACACTCCCTACTGCATGCTTCACAACTAGATGAGCTTGTCCTCCTAAATCCACAATAATCTGCTGATTCAGTAACTTCTGTTTTTCTAAGAAAGTTGTGGAAAAGCTATCATAACCTGCATCTGGCTAACAATACTGGTAAGCCAGTAAAAAATGCTTGACCTCTTGAGTTGAAAAGCAAATGAATCATGCACGTCCTTCAGGATGCTGGTTAAAAATGTTGGTTGTGGTTAGCAAAGAAAGTGACTTGTTCACTTGATTGCTTTTCTTCCTCATATAACTGAAGAAACTCCAGCAACTTTCTCTGTGAAGAAAAGGCCTCACACTTAACACAGGTAACCAACATAAATATGCCTATAGAAGTAGGTTGTTCCTATCTGAATGACATTTTCAGTATTTACAGTAGCACATCCTCCCCCTCTCTCCACTTCCAATATTTGCTTAGCACTGCAATTAATGTTCTGCATTTGTCTTTGCCAGACAATGCCAAGCAATGTTGATTGTGGATGCTGTAAACACAGCAAGTCACTCCGAGCCAGCAAAATCCCAACACTGGTGGGGCCCACATCTGATCAACAGTGGCATTATCATAATCTTCAACAACTGCATTGTTTATTTAGAAAATCTCCCTCAATCCCTTAACAAATTAGTCTGGAAGCCACAGGGAGGATTAACTTCAGAAATTCTCCCTCAGATAGCAATTATGTCTGCTCAGATGTCACGAGTGATAGACATTTGCAGAAGTCATATCCTGCCTTTATTACTAGTTGTGTCTGCAGTGATTTGACTTCTGTTTGTGTCTGTCTTTTCCAACCAAGTTCCAAAAGGCAGCACTTGGCAGGGGTGACAATGCCCCAGTGCAAAAGGTGCTCCCTGGCACAGAGTCTAATACCGCTCTAAGAATTTAATTGACAATCACTTTTCCTGACTATTTAGATTAAAAGAAAATTATACTGGATAGTGTCTGGACACTCTGAGGGCACAGTCCTTCACCTTGGGTCCAATGACCAAAAGTTATGCCTAGCTGGTGGCAGCTATGTGGCTTTTCCCCAAGGAGCTGGCAATCCCTATTCAGCTGCAGGCATGTGCCTGCCTCATAAATCACCCATGACGCTGGCAGCCTCCTTGGCAGGCTTGCAGGGAGACTGAGGCCTGTGCAAACAAGGCTTTCGTGCTGGAACAGGAGCCTCCTGCCGAGGGGCAACACTGTTGGTGGCATAGAGTGGCAAGGTGGCTAGGGGAAGCAGCAAGATGACACAGGAAAGCGGCAGAGTGGCATGGGGAAACAGTAGAGTGGCACAGGGGAGCGGCAGAGTGGCACAGGAAAGCAGCAGGGTGGTGTGGGGAAGAGGTAGAGTGGCATGGGGAAGTGGCAGAGTGGCACAGGGAAGTGGCAGGGTGGCATGGGGAAGCAGTGGAGTGGCACAGGGAAATTATGAGGTGAGCAGGGGGTAAAGTGCCACGGAAAAGTAGCAGTGGCATGGGGAAGTGGTGAGGTGGCACAGGGAAGCAGTAGGGTTGCATGGCGAAGCAGCAGGGCTGCATGGAGAAGCAGCAGGGTGGCATGGAGGAGTGAGGAGGTGATGTAGTAGGGAATGTGATGAGGAAAGTGGTAGGGTAGCATAGGGAAGCAGCAGAGTGGCACAAGGAAGCGGCAGAGTGGCAAATGGAAGCGGCACAGTGGCACACTGCCTGATGTTCCTGTTTGCCTGTTGGTCCTGGGGGGATGAGATGCTGTGAACCCTGGACTTCAAAAAAAGAATTACTTCCCTTTACAGGAGAGAAAGCAGTAATCAGCATCATCTGTGTCTTTTGGCAGAGTTGTCGCAAATTGGGTTTCACTAAAATATTGATATCTGCCTTTTTTCTTTTTTTCCAAGGCAAAGTGGTAAAATCAATTACTGGTCCAGAATAAAGAATGTATTTCCCTAACAGGTAAATCTGCCATCGTCAGAGAGGGTCTGTGTTTTCAGAAGGAAATGAGATAATCTATCTGTCAGCTCCACAGGCATCCGTCACAGGGCTGGTGCTGTCTCCACAGCAGACTGTCAGAGGTTGCTGTATTTGATTCCCACCCTTTTCAAAACAAAGTGCTACATTAACCTCTTCAGCACAGACCAGCACCACTTCCACCGCCTGCGATCGCCCCTGATGCTTGTGCTTATGCAAGAGGTTTGGAACAAAGGGCTGGTCCTGCCTGCCCTCAGCAAGGGAACACAACTTGCTACTGTGTTTCCAGGAGCCCACAAGTGCACCAGTACACAGGTCTTGACTTTCAGAGTACCTCCCCAGGCACTAGTGGCTGGATGAAATGTGGTCGGGGGGGTCCTGGATTTTTGAAAGGGAACTCTGCATCCCCAAGTCCTTTAGAAGTGCTCTGCCACTAGTCACTGCTAGGCAGTTGTATGACAGGCTCCCAGAATCAAAAGCAAAGACAGTGATGAATGTTAGAATTTTGCTATAAAGATAATTCTAAAGATAATTCTGCTAATGAGCGTCAGGTATAATGTGTGTAAGAGTATGAGAACACACAGGGGCTGTACAAGACTGAACTCAAGAGCTTATGCTGTCCACGCAGCCAGCTGAAGCAGGTGCTCCATATGAACACCACACGCTCCAGACAGACACATCACTCCTCCCAGGTAAATTCCTGCCATCTTCCCCATCCCCATTTGCTGGAGTGCCACATGGCCACTGTGCACTCCCTGTTCCCATCACCCCTCAGCTGCCTCAACAGTTGCCGCTTCCCCGCTCACGTCTTCCTTGGGACCAAAATGGGTTCATCATGCTTTCTGTCAAGTCTATACATTCACTCACTCTTTTCCTTGTGATAGACCAGAAGCTAGACCAGAAGATCTGTACACACCTCTGCAGAAAAGTCTCCCAAGCAAAGAAACTGGTTTGATTTTTCTGGTTATTTAGAAAACTCAACAAACCCAAAACCCAGCCACCTTCCCTTTACACTTCCAAGTCTGCAGGGTCTCAAATCCACATCATCCTCCTCAGCTGCCCCCAGCTCTGTCCAGAGCCCAGGAGGGCACAGAAGCTCTGCCCAGCAGGGCTGGAGAGCCATCACTCATTGTTCAAGCAAACGGGGCTCACTGAGGTCTGCCCAGATATGGGTCTGTTGGTTTTGCCCAGATGTATGCAGCCTCTGGGGACCAACAGCCACTCTGTGGGGCGTAACTAGTGATCCACAGAAAGAAGGATTTGTGGAAGCAGGCTCAAAATGGTAAGCTCTGCTGGTGCCATAGCACAGTGAAATAACCCTGAGGATCAGCTTGAGCTGAGGAATTCACTGGTGAGGGAGAAAGCCACCCTCCCGCCTGCTGGCTGGGCAAAGCACAAGGGGAGGGCTCAGCACACATCCGAGGAATGGGGAAATCCATGACAGCACAGGGCTTGGCAACGAAACAGAAGGTGTTTTGGCATCTGGAAACAGCTTCCAGCTGGTGGGTGAAGGATAGATCCTCCCCAGGAAGGAAAGGTATTGGCAAATTCTAGTGTATGAGTGGGCTGGAAGCTAAATCTCTACAGCATTAGCTCAGTCTTTGGTGATACTCAAGCTCCAGCTTGCCTCAGATGAAGGCCAGTTAAGAGAAACCATCACTTATCACAGACAGATTTCCTAGAGCATATGTGACTCTGATCTAGAGCGATGCATCTTGTGTGCTTTGAATTCCCAATGCACTGAAGATCAGCCCTAAGCAGCCCTCAATTCTTTTATCTCTAACTGAAGAATTTGCCTGTTTTCTCCAGCAGCTGTCTCCAGGTGTAATGCAGGTCCCAGCTCTGCCGGCTGAGAAGCACACAGAGATGGGAAGCAGCAGCCCCTGCTAACTGTAGCTGCTGTGAAAGAGTGAGCTACTCCCACGACAGTCAAGCATTTGAAACAAGAACGACAGCACTCTTCAGTCTAAAGACATGCAAGGAAGGAGTGAAAGAATGGCTGCTTACTAATGATTACCAAATATCAGTAGAAACCCTAGCCCAGTTACAGAGAAAGGGTAACGTTTGCCCTGAATATCTCATCCCAGCAGCCTGCAGGCTCCAGTGACCAGTGCAGTGAGACACTCTCTGAAGCACTAACCATTTTATACCTCCTGACCATGGAGGAGGATCCCCCCCACACACACTGTCTGGTCTTATAGTCATTACTTCTGTGAGACATTCAGGGATTTGTTCATCTCATCCCCCAGACTCACTGGACTGCACATCAGACACTCTGTGATAGAATGTTTCCCTCTGCTCTTCTCAGGTTTTCTGTCATTTAGGTAAAATTGGCCCATGCTCCCTTAAATGGGTGCAGAAGGAGCTTCTGTGTACAGAAGAGTAATGTCCTTGAGCAACTTTGATGTCATATATGTATCAGTAACACATAAGATACACAGTATATAAATATACATGTACATGCCCTCTATAATTAGAGGAACATGTCCATACGCAAAACATTTTTATCTTGTGCCAAATGATGAGTTCTACCCCGAGGTAATGAGTCAGGTAAAACAGCAACATAAATTTGATGGTATATCTCAAATTCTGAACAAAATTGCATTTCTGTCAGAAGTTTGAGAGAGTGGCCTGAAGTTTTCACTTAATTAAGAACACCACCAGCTACCAGGTTCATTACAATCTCCTGTCCCAAGTGCTGCCTACAATCACACATGATTCTGCATAAGCAACGAACGCCAGATAGTTAATGTGATATTATTGATACTGAGTATCATTACCACCAAACATCCTGGTGGTTTTGACCCTCTTCCAAACAAACATCAGCAGGGCTAAACTTAGTGATTACTTGATTAAACTTATTAGTTACTTGTGCTGGCAGGCTCAGGAGAGCCAAAGGATAAGGACCAAACTCAATCAAAGGCTGACTGCACTCTAATCACGTGGAAAGGAAACACATCAGCCAAGCAAAGAGGCTTGGCATCTCTGCTGCCCCTTACACCAGCTCTCCTGTGAACAAGCAGCAGGTTGTTTCTGCTACTTTTTATCAGTTTTATCTGCCAGGCTGAAATCTTCCCTGTTCTCCCACCCTTCCTTCCAACACAATCTAAAAAATCCCATTTCTTCTGAATTTCTTATCAATACAGATCTCTTGAGAAAGCAGGTCACATACGGGTCACTTCTAATATCTTCCATTGATTTTAATGGCTGCAAGATCGGGATCCCAGAAGGTAACGAGTCTGAGCTAACAAAGGCAGGGAGCAGCTTTGCTCCCTGCCTTCCCCTCACTGTCAGCAAACATTTGTAACAGCAAGTAACACTGCTAAGAGGTAAACTGATACTTTGCTACTGAGAAGCTGACAAGACTTTTAATATATAACTGAAACTACAGAATGGTTATAAAGCACTCCTAGTTCACTTCTGCTCTGTTATAGCTATTAACTCCTTCCTTTCCATGTTTTCCCTTCCAGAAATTCAATACAGAGACAACACTTCCTTAGTACAACATCCATATGCCTTCCTTAGGCACTTCTGCCGAAACGAAGTGTGTCAGCTGTTACCAGGGAGGGGGAACATCCATTTCCATCACTACACAGTAAATGGAATGACATTGTTTCCCTTCCTTCTCTGATACAATCTGTTGCACTAGTGCAATGTTTTACAGTGCCTGCACGTCCCAGGATTTTTAAGAAAGCATCAAATACTTGAGCTGATAGAGAACTAGTTTGATGCTTCTCTGCAAACATAGTAGCACAAAGATGGCTCTGGATTAACTGAAGCTCCAGTGTTTGTCCCTAAGTTGCAGAGGATTCTAAAGTAACATTTTTCACCGCTAATAAAGACAAATATTACCAAAGACATCGCCTCTGAGTCAAGTACAGAAAATAATTTACAGGAGTCACTTCTACACTTCTTTCTTTCATGACCATAACTACCAGACTTTGCACAGGGCAACAACATCAGCAAGATGCTGCAGAACCACATGCACATTCAGGAAATATCTGCTGCAGAACTTTCCTACCAGAGTTGCTCCTTGCATCCAAGTCACTCACTCCAGGTGTCCAGTTTCCAGAGATGCTCAGCCAAATATCGTCCACTGAGCTGCAGGTGCCAAAAACCACTCACCCTATGCTCGTATCTGACCATGATCAACTCGTATTGCAGCAACAGCTTTCAGAGCCGTGAAAACTCACCTACAAAAACTTGCTTTGGACTGATTTAGATTACATATCAAAGCCTGTTTAGTCATTCACTTCAAAAACTAAAGATGAGAAATTAACCTCGTGATGAAATCTAATATTTCCTATGTGAAATACACCATCATCTGAAAGCTCCAAAGAAGACCAAACTCTTTTTTTCTTGCTAGATGCTGTACAAATGCAGAAGGGAGGAAACAAACTGTATTGTTTATAGCTTAGTTTTCAAAATGATACTTTAAAGAAGCTTAAGATAAAAAGGAACTGGGAAAGAAGGATGAAGCTAAGAGAGTACTGACCCCAAATGTTCGCTGTGAGCACAAGAGGAAATGTTTGAATGGCTATTTATTTCAACCTGTCTCACATTTCCAAGGTAGCAGGAAAGGGTCCAGCTCAAAGAAGCCTGTCACTGCCTGCAGATACGGGGCAGGGGGTAGGAAGAGGACAGGCACAGCTGTAATGACACCAGAAGCAGGACAAGCAGCCTGGAAGCACTCAGCTCTATGATTGTGAATAATAAGAGAAGTTCAAAAAGTTCTTTTTGTTGTGCAAAAAGATTAGAGAAGTGACATATGAAGGGACTGATGAATGAACAGGCAAAGGTGACAATATTTGTTAAATAAAGAGTATCTGTTGATGGAGCAAACAACAGATGAAGGGAGATGAAAGTCAACATAAGTGAGGAATGAGAAAGTGCAGGTGTAAATACCTCTTCAAGGGCTTTTTAATTCAATACACAGACAAATGAATAAAATGGATCTCTTTGGTATGGGTGATGGGTTCGGATGGTTTGGATGATGGGTTAGGCATTTCCCATGGACAGCATCGGGAAGAGATGTCTAAAAAGAAGCAAAGATGAGAAGTTCCCCAGGCAAACAGTGTAATGGAATAAGGGGCAGAATCCTGCAAGGATGTTGGTGGAAGCAGTCCTTGCTGCTGGGGATGGGGTGCTGCTGCAAAATGACAGAGTGAGATGGAGGCAGAGAGGAGGGAGAGGAGTCCAGAAGTGGATGGAGGTGGCGATCAAACATCAGCCTGAGGCAGGGAGGAAAGAGATGGCTCAGAGAAGCTCTGTCTGCTCAGAAAGGCTGTGCAGTGACTGAGCAGAGAAAAGGGGCTGAGTAATGATGAGATGAGGACCTGACACTGTGGTAGGATTTTGGATAGAGCGGCAAAGTAATACGAGTGCATAATTCAAGCAAACTCATGAGTTCTGGGTACACTGTTATTCAAACATGCCTTAGCCGCATCAAGTTTAGACACAGCATCCCGTTTATCTTGGCACAGCTCAAATCCCTCCATTATCTGTGTCTTTTCAACCTCCTCAGAGAGACTTTACTTCCAGCTTTGTTAAAACATGAAGTAGCTAAGGAAGTGCTTTACACGTGAAGCGAGCTGAGGCGCATGCCCTCCCTCACGGCGGGGCCGGGAGCTGCTGCTGCTGCCTGCACCCTGCAGCGCCTGCTCCTGCCCTCAGTGCTGCGGCAGCACATGCACTTCCCAGGCAAGCTGCAAAGTCCTAAACATGTACAGGTTGGTATGTGCTACTTGTGCTGTTTACTCAATATTGTGAGGTCTCCTCTGCCAGCCCAAATGTAACCGTTCTGGACTAAACACTGCTAAGTGGAAGGTGATGACCTCGATCTCTAACATGGGACAGCAAAGGGCACGGTGCTGCTCTCCACACAATGACCCCACTTTTCATCACTTTTATGTCATGCAAGTGGCACAGGCAGTGAAACCAGAGGTGTTTCCTGGCACAAGCCCTCTGCTCTCCTTCTCTGGCCTGAGTTTCCTCCTGTGTGGTGGTGATTGGCTTGTTCCCCTTCAAAAAACTGGAGTGAAGAAGAACATGATGACAGTGCACACATGTTAGCAACAGGAAAACACCAGCTGCTACCATGGCTCACCTACCAGTCTGCTTGAACAGTAGCAAGCCTTGAAAATGAAGCAGGGGTTTATTTTTAACATCTGTGTCAAATCTCTTTGCCTTTTAAAGAGCGTTCTGGGGCTGCCCGGGTGTCTTATCTGCTTGGCAGCATTTCAGTGAGCCACTTCAGCAGCTGTCCCTGCAGCTCTGCCCTCCCTCCTCACCTACTGAGCAGCCTGAACGCTGGAGCGTCCCTTCACTGCATCAGCAAGTGCTGCTGACTCTGCTAAAGTGATTCACTGAGAAATACGCAGACTGGGGAAGCATGGCACTATGCAGTTTGTAGGGTAGAGCCTCACGGTGTCCACAGCTGCACGCATGGCAACGCACCAAGTTTTGCTTCTATTGCTCTGTGCTCCAGACAGCAGAGAGTACATGAAGTATATTCAGTATGAAACTTATTGTGTGAGTTTGAAAACTCTTTTTTTTTTAATGTATAAAATGACTAATTAAATAGAAGAGATTTGTATTTCCTCAATAAAATCTCCTTAGGCTAGGAGACACTACTGAGGAGTCCAAAAAGAATTTGAGTCCTCCCATTCAAACTGCCACGGAAATTGTGTTGAAAGGATGCAGCGCTGGGAAATAAAGAACTTGCTGATCATATTAATCCTTCATCTTTCATTCAGCTTCGTACACCAGTATCCTATTTCCTTTTTAACAGCCAACAATGCTCTTCTATTTCCTTACACGATCACCCATGCTATCAGGTCAGACTTGAAAGCGGTGCCTCTCAGGAACCAAATCAATTCCTTAATTTTTGTTATAGATTATAGAAGAGCTCTGACATCTATCAGTAAACAGTGACACAGTAAATCCTAAAAGCCTACTTTTTGGTTCATCACAAAACAGCTGGTTTGCACAAAGCCCCTGCCTTTGGTTCAAAGTGAACCTGCTCTTGACAGCTACCAAGGGTGCGGCGGTGGAACAGAGACCCCAGAGCCCATCTCTGACAGCCATGGACAGCCCACAATGACACTTTTTGCATTTCTCTTGTACATCTTTTTATATAGGACACAAAAAAGGGATTTTGTAAGATAGCCCTCAATTACTGGAAAGTGTCAACTGTTTAATAACCAAATTTTCCAAACCAGAGAAGCTTGAACTAGCTAAATATTTTATACAAGAAAATACAGTTACAGGGGGAAATTTTGCTTTGCTGCATAAAATTCTACACTGGTAATTTGAAGGCTCCTGTATTGCACAATTCTCTAAAAACATCCAAATCAGTGAATCGGTTCCTTTAGATCCATTGACATCTGTGATGGTTTAAAGAACAGAAACCTAAAATAGTTTCAGGTACTTGAAATTTTCCCTGGCAGTACTTCTTAAAAGGATGTACTAGGTCTGATTCTGCCTTCCTGGGACAAAACTCAAAACCCTCAAAGGGAATTTTTGTCCCAGTCAAGGTATGCAAGACCGGTATCATTTGTGCAGAGCTGTGGCAGTGTGCCTGGTTAAACAAATAATATTCAGGTCATCTTCACACATGAGGTCAGAGGTAGATGACCCACGCCTCCATTACTTTACAAAGAATAGGGGTTATCCCCAACATACCATTCTTACCTTGTTGTAGTACTGCACCTGGACCGAGTGCCACTGCCCATCGCTGACCCCTCCCTGAACAAATGGTGCCACTGTAGTGGTTGTCTCCCCTGCAAGGGCAGGCAGAAGAGAAAAACAGAAGTCAATATCACTGTAAACTCTGCTTGGCACTACACTGAAACTCAGAGACTCTCACTGGGCACAGGATACAGCCACCTTCCTGCAGCTGCTTTCCTTCATCATGGAGGAAATTTGGGTCTTCATTCTGTAAAACAGTAACAGTCCCCAGTTTCACAGAACTATTTTGGTACACAAATACAAAAATAGCTTCTGGTCCATTTGAGTAAATATTGTTGTTTTTCACTAGGCTTCTGCAGAGTGTGGTAGCAGAGGCATTGGGTGGATACAGATATTGCTGAGGACAAAACGTCCATGTATTTTTCTGCATTTCAGTCAAAAGTAGCCAAGAAAGCGAAATGCAAAAGCACTCTGGTATAAAACCCATGGTAACCTTGGTCCCAGCAAGATTTTACCAGTAATTAACAAAATTATTGGCGGCCTTTCAGTATTTAAATTTGAAAGCAAGTCTTAGCCACTGCAACTGGGAAGCTGAAGCATTTAAGCCAGGTCTGAGTCAGCAGAACCAGCTCCGTAACCAGGCATATCTGTTCTGAGGTAGCAGCAAAATAAACATTCATGTTGAAAGTACATAAAAGGCTTGGCATGGACAAGGGATTGCTAGGTTTCAACTTCTTTTTTCTTTCTCTCTTTTTTTTTTTTTTTCTTTTGGAAAATTCTACATAATAAACCACAGGAAAAAGAACTCCCTCTCATGAGTTAACAGAGTTCATAGTATTGTGGAGGTTAAAATGTACTTTCAACTCTCTGTTCGCAACAAATACTTAACCCTGTGTGAACTATTACTCCCGTGTCCCCTACTTGGCTTTAACTCCCATCCTATACACTTCTGTTATTTAAACAATACAAATTTCAAATTAGCATGATTGACACCTTGCTGTGGTGTTTTTTTATCATTTAGTGATAAAAAAATTCCAGCGAAAGTTGGGCTTTCTATTCAGATGGCAAGTTTCTGCAAAAGGAAGATCACCACTCTTATAATCCTTTTGCTTTGCTTTCTGTGAAAAAGTTGTTCTGACAGGTAAAACAGTCAGATCAGATGTCCAAAACTTGTACTGTTCGTTAAAAGCCACTTAAAACTATAAAACATAAACCATTCTCCTTCCAAAGAAAATACCATTTGTAATATACAGGACCAGACCTGCTCTCAGGTGCAGCAGTGCAAATCTAAATTTAGTTTCATGTATTTTGAAGGAGTTCCTCCACATTTAAATGCATATAAGTGCAAGTAGAAAGTATTTTTTTTCTCTTCATTCGTCCTCAGGGTGCCTTCCCAGCAATTTAATTCAAGTTTAGACAGGTGGAACAGAGCTACAGAAGAAAGCACACCATTCTGCCTGTAGTATGTTATTTCATTACGCTAATCCATTCAAAAGTCTGCCTTAAAATTGAATTTGGACAACTCCAGATAATAAAGGGGAAATTAAATCAGGCATCTTCAACTCATTGCATTTAAGTATTGCTGGCAAATTGATGGGGTCACATAGGATTTGCTGGTGCTCTGAAGGCAGCAACCATCACTGGCGATGAGTGTGCAACACCAACATGGGCTGTGCCTCTGCTTCTACAGCCTTAAAGTTTGCAACATCTCACTTTACACAAAAATTAAGTAAGATTTGACTATCCTGAATAAGGACAATGGGAAATAGTCAGGTGCCTGATACAGAGGTACAAATGTCTCACTTGACCTACATGTAACCCCACTTGACCTACACAAAAACAGCTCCTCCCAGGTATTTGTTTCTGTCTCAATGGAAAACATCCCCTACACCTGTAACAACTAGAGGTTGCCTGTCCTGCTGAAACTTCCCACCAGACTTACAGGCCTGCTCGTGGGCTGAAGCATGAATGCAAGTGGTCCTTCAAGAGGAACTCCAAGAGCTTCAGCAAGCCTGCTGACATCCAGGGAGAGATTCCTGGTGGCTTCATTGTGATTCAGCCATGCAATACATTTGTGTGCTAACAGCTTCAGCTGCTGTCCTTGCCATGGCAATTAGCACAGATGAGCTTAAGTTGTTGGATAAAACTTAGGCTTTTTTAACTCAGGAGAGTTAAAACAACTCTGCTACGGCTGGGATGATCAGAGTTTGTTCTGATCACACTTCTGTCAGGGAAAGCTTTGTCCCCGCCAAGGCTGATTTTCTGGAAGAAACTCCTTCCCTTGGAGAAGGCCACAGTGTGAGGGATTCATGCCACGCTGAGCTCTACATGTCAGTCTTCCCCTCTTTCTGCTCCCAGAAGCACCAAAAGACACTGGCTTTGTCCTGGTACAGAAAGCAAGCAAATGCCAAAGCCTCTGCTTTTTGTTTCCTAGCCCACCGTAGCACTGAGCGGGCAGCTAAGTCCTTCTAAATTCGTTGTTGTTTATGACTTCTTCCAAGAAGAGGTGCTTCTGCAGTGCAAAAGTGCATTCCAGCAACAGCATTGCTCGTCACCAATCCCGAACAAACAACAGGCATTTTTCACTCGTCTGCTAGCTTCCCCTTTGTCTGGCATGGATTTTTTTAGACAACATTTACACAGGTAGTTTCACTGATAGCACAGTGTAAAAATGCATAAACACAGAACGTTTATCACACTGCAATAAAATGAAGTCTCATTTAAGCAAACGTTGGCTTGGAGGCCAACTTTCAGGCTAGCGCCAATTTTTTATAGTACTCATAAACTCCAGCTTTTATAACTGATATGCTGACAAGCTTCTGCCTACAACAGCAAGTGTAACCACCACAAACCGCTACAATCTGGAGTACTTTGCAACACGTGCCATCAGTTGTTTGCTGTACAGTACCAGCCAGTTCGTTCCTCAATTAATGAGGCAGCAAATGGCCACAGAAAATCATTAAAGTGAAAAATGGCTTGAGAGGATCTCCTGACCACAAGCAGAAACACTCAACTTGAGCAAGAGCTCACCTGCAGAGAATGTGAGCTGGATCTGCTCCTCAATAATCTCCAAGGCAATGAAGTCATGCTTCTCATTAAAACGGCCGTTGTAGAGGAGCAGAGCGTTCCTCTCCCTGGTTGCAAACCTAGAACGCAGAGACAAGGGTTTAGTTCATGCTTATGAATTAAAGACTGACAGTCAGGTCACCTAGAAGAAAGTCAGCACTGTATTTGGCAGAAAACAAAGCCTTTGAGTCTTTGAGATAAAAAAAATTATAATTGAGGACTCACGTGTAGGATAAAACTCCTCTTTTGCTATCGACAGAGGTAAGCAAGATGGCAATTATGATAATCTACTCTGAAGAAATCTGCTGTGGGTGCTGATCCTCACAAGGGGTAAAATTAGGCAGATGCATGATGAAGTGTGAGTATCTGACACTCGCCAAACAGTAACACTTACTATACTTTGTGAACAGTCCAAAAGCTAGAAAGCATTTTCACATCAAAGGGGGAATACTTGCTGTCTCCTTGCTGTCTAAATGCTACAGGGTACAAGGAGAGCCATGGACTGATTAAAAAGACCTGATGGGGAGGCAAGGGGAAAAAAAAAAGAGTCACTTTAATAATGCCATGTAGACAATCAGGGTTCATCAATCAACAGGTCAGTCAATTGTAGGAAGGAAAATAAACACTTAAATGTTTCCACTAAGAGACAATGGGTGTTTTTTTGGTTTATTTTTCTTGCATTTCTGATACGAGATGTATCACATCTTTCCTGCAGAAAAACAGGCAAATGCACTTTTAAAATAGTCTGTGTTTTTTGACAGCTCAAAACTCCTTTTGCAAATTTCTGTGTGTTCTGTGCATATTATATTTTTTAAATTTAATTGTATTATCTTTGAGGATTTACACACTGCTTTCATCTACTTAGAAATGAAAAAAAAAATCATTATACTTTATATAAACAGTTTTACAAAGACTAATATTATATAAAGAGAAACCATGGGAATTTCTTGTGTTTCCAAATGGCAGTTTAGTTTGATTTTGTATCTTGAACTTCAGAAAATATGCCTGACTTAAATCAACCCACTTTTCCTGAATCAACTGCTGAACACAGCTAATGCAAACTGCCTTCCACAGACAGAAGACATAATTCTTGTACTTGTCATGTCATGTCTACTAGCAAGGATCTCTCTCATGCAACGCAACAAAACCTGCATTCAGAGAATGTGAAAGAAGCACTATTTTAGAACATCAAGGTCCAGTATTTGAAATAAAAAATTCCAAGACCAAAGAACACTTTTTAATAAAAGTTGTTTGTCAGACATCTGTATGTTGTGGTTCACATTGATTAGATATCTTCCAGAACCAGAAGCTTCAATTTGAGCTACATGGAAATGGGAATTTTTGTTCCATACATTTAAAAACCACGACTAAGCCATGTTCCACGGCACCTCATCTACGTGGCTTTTGAATAACTTCAGGGATGCTGACTCCACCACCTCCCTGGGCAACCTGTGCCAGTGTCTAACAACCCTCTCAATGAACAAGTTCTTCCTAATATCCAATCTAGATAGAAGGAAAAGGCACACTAAATGAATTAAGACAGTACCATTGAAATATTTCACTATTATAAAAATATGGATTTAGTATTTGGTCTTTACCATTAATCATTTAATCCAAAGGAATACAGCTCCTGTAAAACAATTCCCAAGATTGTATTTTTCTGTGGATAACTGCTTCATCAAAACATTATGATCAGACTTATTCTGAATATATATAAACAAGTGACATTACAATAATATTAGTGATACTTTTTTAGTAGGCAGAAAGGTTTTGTTTGATTAGCAACAAAAGAAACCTTAGTTCTGTTTGCATATAATTTGTTCTGATACAGTTACAATCCTCTACCATAATTTTAGTTATTAAACTACTAAATTATTGAGCTATTTTTAATATTTCTTTACTTTGTGTGTGCTCAGTTCCATTCTTTGCCACTAGCCAAAAACATCTTCTGCATCATACTAATAAGTTAAAGCACTATTGCTTTTGAACTTGTCTGATTATCACTAGCTGTTTTACAATATAAGGGATAAGTTTAATCTCAGCACATAAGAAACAAAATAAACTTTCTTGAAAAAAATCTGAGCAAATAGCAAGAAAACCTCTTCACTGAATGCTGGGAGCAGAATGACATGTCTGGCCAGTAACCTAAACATTTTTCAAAAAGAAAAACATAATATGATGAGACTGGACAATTCTGCACTTTCCAGGAGTATGTTGGGCGACACTTAAGGCTGTGAGAAGCTGGACACCCTGGGATTTTACAAATGGTCCCAAATCACAAAATATGTGATTGCAAATCGTTGTCTAGTCAAACTGCTAACTCTTGCTTATCCTCACATAATGTTTTCCACCTGCACTGAAGGATAATGAAAGTCAAAGAAATAATAAGTGTAAATAAAGATGAATTTCAGGCATGAAAAGCTAAATGTGTTGTTATCCCAGACAGTGTGGGATGTATCCCATGATGGTCTAGACTTCTTATAATCACACATAGTGGATAGAACAGTGTGTAGCTCATGATTAAATACGCCATCTTGGTTTTAAAGATGGTGAAGAAAACCTGGTCTAAGCATTACCTTGTTACAGTAGTTTTCTGTTTCTCAGTAGCCCCTACACAGAGCATTTGAGACACTTTAACTTGAAGCACCCTACACGTCAATGATCTCTTCCTGAAAGCCTGAAAAATGATACAGCATGGCTGAGGGAACAAGCCAAGGGTAGTGCAGGTAATTTATGCTGGCAGCCAGCCCAGACTGCTCCTTTGTTTGCACTCACTGTAGGTCTGACAAGTCCAACAGAGCCTTTTGCTCCTCAGCTTTTTCATGTACTTAGATCCGATGCTCTAAAATAATCATCACAGGCACATCTCTTTCCTGCCTTGGCTCGCATGCAAACCATGCCTATGCACCAAAATGTCAAGATTCTATAACGTTTCAGACCTTGAGATTAAGGCAGATGAAGAATAAAATGCAAAGAAGCTGCCTTGCTCCTGACATGTAAAACACCAGGTAACTGCTGGATACTGGATGAGACGTGTGCCGGCTGGTGTCCTCCCTGAGCACTTTCTCTGGAGAGACATACAAACACGTCTGTCATTGTTGCTGCTGTTGTGCCTATCAACAAATCCCTGGCAACCCTTTGGGGTTGGGGCTAACATATTTTGTGCTATTCACTCACAGTCAACCATGAGAGAGAATCAAAGGTCAATCCTGACTGCACAAGCCATGGGAAAGCTGCAAACTCACACCCTCTCTGGAGAAGAGGTGTGTGTGCACCTAGGGCTCTGGCTCCACAGCTGGCAAGCCCTGTGCCTGACCCAAGAAGTCTTCTCCAGAAGTTTTTTTTCTCCCCTGGGATGTGTAAGCCAGGGGAGGAGAGGCCTGGTCCACACTGTCTGGTTGTCACCATCACTCCCCTTGACAGCTCTAGTGCCCTCACAGGGAAAGTGACAGCTAGCCCAGAAGACTGTCCAACGTAGGGATGTTGGGACAGATGGGGTGGGGATGAGGCTGGTCATGCCTGACAGCCATGATGGGAGCAAAACCAGTAGCTAGGTGTGAAGGTCACGAGGAGTGAAGCCAGGAGCTGGGACAATTGGGGTTGTACCAAGCTCAAGGCTGGAAACCAAGGGAGCACAAGGACCCAAGGAGGACCAGCCTGTGCTGTGCCACGGCCTGAAAAGAGTATGTCCTCTCACAGGCTGTCAAACAGCAGAGTGGAAGAGTACTCCTAAACAAGCACGATGAACAGGTTGGGTTGGCTCTGCAGCCAGCCTGAAAGTCAGGAGGCCACAGGCAAACCCACCACCCACTTTTGTGCCTCTCTGGCTGAAGGCTGTGGAGATATGGCTGGAGAGGTCCTGGCGTGCCCTCTCCTCATGCCACTGCCCCGCAATGCAACAGAGGAAGGTTGGGAGTTAGCACCTCAGTGAAATCAAACACTTTCAAGCAATTTGACCGTGCCTCACTCACAGGTATCACTGTCAGAAATTCTCCAAGAGAACTCTACATGCAGGTAATGCAGTTGTTGATACTACTTAAAAAACAACCCCCAAGCTGAAGTGGAGAAGCCACTAGCCACTGAGCCCTTTCCCACCAGGACTTACATGAGGGAGATGGTGAAGTGGAAGCGCTGCCGCAGCCCCTTGAAGGTGATGAAGGACTGAGGGGGAAAGCTCCTGGTGGTCATTTCGCAGTAGGGCCGCTCGTACTCTCCTGGGGGGCACTCGCACTTGAAGCCCCCGATCAGCAGGTTCACACAAGTTCCTCCATTCTTACAGACCCCCGGAGCACAGCGCCCAGAGCGCGCGTTCACCTCGCAGTACTCTCCTGAAAGGGAAAATGCAGATGTCAGGGAAGCAGACACCTCACCCCAGCAGCAAGCTGTGAAGCTCAACTGCCCAAGTGCTTCCACTGAATGTTAAGCTGCTTCCACTCTTCTGCACCTGACTCCTGTAACTGTCAGGGAAGTAGGGATGGTACATTGTCTTTCAAGTCAGAATTTTCTAGGAGGTGTGGGATACAATTTGCTGATCCTTGGCTGCTTCCAGACCCAGTGATAAATCTAAATCTGGTGACAGATCTATATGGGAGGCAAAGTCATCAGTTAAAAACTTGTACATTTCTTGTCAACCAAAATATGTACAAATTCTTCCAGCTTTTCACTATGAATTGGAAATTACGTAAACAGATAAAAGTTCGGATTTCACCTGGAGTGGAATTTGGCTTTGCTGCCCATGGCAGCAACAGGGCATGGCTGAGCTCACGACAACTCTCACACAAGATTTATATAAAGAATAAACAGGATGCTGATGACTTATGTGTTGGTTTCACCTTTCCCTATGCATGCATCCTTCAGGTGACAGACTTTTTCTGAACTCTTCAGATATAGGTGCAGTAACTGTCTGCAGAAGTTATGGACTCTGTATGCCGCTTGCTGAAGCTGTCTTCCCCCCAGATGCTTTGTCTTTATTCAAGTCCAAAGTCTGTGTTAAGATGTGTTAAACGCAACTAAAGAATGAGATGCCTGGTTTTGTATGTATGTCATAATTTTTTCCTGTGCTTGTCCAAAATCTGAGAGTGAATCTCAATTAAAAAAATGTACAGAGGATATTCACTTTAAAAAAATATGCTGTGGTTGGGACAAAAAGCATCTGTTGAATTAATAATTGAACAGAAAGTTGAACTCTATGTGTGAGTTAATTAACATTTATGTTTTGGCATGTGTCTTCCTAAGGTATAAAGTATGTTCAGATCCCACACAGAAAACTGCTCAGAGAAACTGAAAATGGCATATATAGTTGAATTTCTGACAAATGAATGTTCAGCAAAGCTACTCTACAGAGTCAACTGACGGAATACCCTTCCAACAGTTCAATATTTGCATGATTACTCACTATCGGATTATAAAATTACATTAATTCAAGCACAGTTAAAATGGTGCAAATGCATTCCTGGAGGAAAGTGAAGCAGGAGTTGTGGGCTGTGACTCACAAACAAAGGCAAATTAAAACAGCAAGTTTAGCTCCAGTGGCTGCCCTGCAGCCCTGCTCCCACAGGTTCCCACACCAACGCTGCCCATGCTGGGTGGGCAGCTCCAGCCAGCAGTACTGCTGCATCCAGACCTGGATCTGTACCACTCTTTTGTGCCAGCCTGCAGACTGCAATGGTTTGCAGCTGGTTTATCTGCTGCCCCAGGGGTAGTGATCTCTGAGACACAGTGAGATTAATGCCCTGGCTATTTTGACTCTCCAGCTTTGCTGTCTTTCTGCTCCTGCATCAACGTCAGAGGAAGTGTAACCCAAAACCTCTGAAGTAATAAACCATACAGCTGAGAGTTCAACTTCAAGCCTGAGCTTAGAGCTTTTCTGATTCAGCATTGATGTCCCTATATTCTCACTTTAAGGTATTAAGATGAAATGCTGTGAAAACCACTTGATAAATATCTTCCTGTTTTCATTTATCAACTATATCAGAGAAGATTATGTGAATACACCTTCCTTAATATCTTCAAATGCTCTGCAATGTGTTTCTTTTAGGAGAAATTGTACATATCATCAGAAGACAGAAAATTCCCTCAATGCATTGGATATGCTAAACAAAGCACACCCACACATCAGATGCTCTAAGAGGACCCTACAGAAAGTCCTTCTTGACGACCTGCACAAACACAGCCAATAGCCCTCAACATACATCTTGGGTACTGAAAACTCTCAAAAAAGGGAAAAGCACAATTGCTATAGAAACATTAAACACAAATTCGTTGCTTTAAAAGAGTAGCAGGATATTTGTGAAAAAACTTCCCACTTCAGAGAGGAATGTAATGTTCAAGACTTTCTGAAACCAGAATGATATATTTGGCAAGCACAAATAACATACAGGCTTGAATACACAGGGAGAAAAAAGACCAAGCTAAAAGGAGAGATTCCTGGCACTGTAGTATGCTGTGGAAGTGCCATGGCAATAAGGAGGCAAAATATAAAAGCCTAAGCTGTAAGTTGCTAATGCCTCTGTATTAATTCTGTGATACAAGAACACATAGACCATTTGTTTAGATACAGGTATAAAACTATTTAGGAGAAATTGTGTTTATTATTGCTTTTCATTATGATGCTTAAAGAAATAATTAAAAATAATGTAGATGAACTTTAAATAAGATCCTTTGTCCTATATTCATTCAGCTGTAGTATCATTGATGTCCCAGTTACTAAAATTATTCAGAATTCTCTTTAGTCTGTAATGTAAATGAGAATTACATTTGATGCATATTCTTTGATGTTGAATTTTCATATTTTATGTATATTTACCACAATTTATTAAAATAGTCATTTTGAAATCTCTGCAGTAACTCCAAGACATCACTGTGCTTCAAGGCACAAAAGCCTACCAAAAAATTTTATATATTCTTAATTACCCTGTTTTAAAACAAAAATGCCTGGAATTATTTAGAAACAGGTCATTTTTTACTTTATGGAGTAGCCATCTGAGCAAATATTTGAAGTGGGGCTTTGATCAGGATTGGCAACAGAACACATCTTTGTGTCACTCTTGGGTTTGTCCCTGTTAAAGGCGATCACCTCATCCCAGCCACATTGCCATCCCAATGGCACTGCCCTGGGGAGGCTTTGTGGCATGGCCTGAAAAACATCCTCCAAATTTGAACCAAAGCCCACATGGACTTGAAGGACTAGCTGGTTGCTGGCTGGAGCCAGAATCGGAAGGCTCTAAGGGAAGAGCTACTTGAGGAGCTGAAAAGGAAGGGATGTGCAGCCGCCAGCCTTTGGGATGAAAAGAGGCTGTGTGCCTGCTCGCAGCTGAAGGTCATAGGGCTGGGACGTGCTGTTGGAGGGGATGTTTTACAGTCCAATAGGAAAAAATAGTACAGAAGGAAAGAGTGCTGCTGTGCAGCCAGGGTCTGGAGGGGCTCGGGTGATAAGAGCACAGCCCAGATAGCGGCCGCACACAGCTTGGGGTTGGTCTGCGATGCTGGCATGGCTCACTCCCTCACCCAGCCCATGAAACTCCCCTTCACTCTTCACAGCATTTCTTTGGCTAAGATAATTTCATTTTTCACACTGGCCAGCATTTTAGAAATCACTTAAAAAATCAGTCACATATCACAACTCTGTGAAATCCAAGCAGGAGTTGTGAAGCTTAGTCCCTTCAGCTTCTAAATCTAAAGCATGCACTGTCAGATAACAAAGGCCATGGTTGCTTGTTATCTGCTAGCAGATTCCTGGGCTTTGAAAAAATTCTGTCCCTAAACAGCAAATGGTTTACTGTTACAGGACAGTAGCTGGTCTTATAGGCTCTCAATTAACATTGATGACTATCAAAGCTACAAGTCCTATGGCTTTTATGCAGCCCTTTATGTAGTGCTTACCAGTTTTAAAGCCCTTGGGAACATGATGTGATAGTTGCTTTCATCAGTGCTTCATACTTGTAACTATTCTATCCTATCTTTAATTAATCTCTTCTTTAATTTTAGGACAAACTTCAGAAAGATGGTAGTAATAAAATTTCCATTATTAACTTTCTGTAATCAAGGACATCATAATATCAAGCGTAATATAACAAGAACAGGCAAAGCAAAAGCCTGATTAGAAGACTTGCTCTTCCTCTGACCTGTTCCAAGTAACAGAAACATTTAATGAATAAATCATAAATTATTATTTTAAAAAGTGAAAACAAATAAAAATAAGCTATCTGAAAAATGAAGAAATAATCTCACAATTGCCTTATGAGCAGAACACTAGGGGTTTCAAACAGCACACTGGTGTGCATCAATGAGCTGGTCTTTGCAGAAATGTGCCTTTGGTTTAGCTAGTGAGTCACTTGACCTTACAATGACAATGTATAAGGTTGGACAGCTTGCTGGAAACAACATTATGGTATTAAATACAATTTTACTGTACACTTGAGTTTATTGACTCTGTTTCCACAATATTTAGGGACTAGCCTTCAAAAATGCGTATGTTTCTCTGTTTTCAATTGAACTACATTGAATCTACACTTATGTGAAGAAGCGGACATGTATCGATGTTCTTGTTTCTTTTTTTCCCCAGTTTCCCTAGACACCTGTTAATTTTTAACTCAGTACCTGTAACTGCTTGACTTAAACTGATTCTCCTCTCCTCCATCTTGCCATTTGCTCTACATGCATATTAATCTGCTTCCCCACGTTTGTAGTTGCTTGACCAAAAAGAAAAGCATTTTGGGATGCTGATTTAAGTGGCCAGCCTAAAATGATGTACTTTAAAGTGGAAAAGAGAAACAATAACAGGGCAAGAGGAAAACCAACACAAAATAGGGCAACTAAAATTATTCAAAGGATTCCCACTGACCCACTGCCCGAATAAAGAATGAGCTATCACTAAAATATCCTTGCTATCTTGCACATTATGGGAAAATCAATCCTCCTTTTCTCTAATAACTAACCACTACTAACTTTAAATGACAATCAGCACTAAAGCTATCAGTGCACTAAGTAATAAGAAGGTAGTTAAAAAGAAATTAGCTGCAGAATCAGTCTGTAAATCTCTACTGGGACAAGAGATAAGAGGCTGGGATCCAACCTACCCAGTTTGACAATAGGTTAGGCTAAGCAGGAGTTACCATAGTTCCCTCCTTTTCCCAAATACATTGCATTTTCCTTGCCCTCCCTTGTATTGGCATTCATGTAATCCTGCAGTATACTGATTTTGTGGAGCTAAAATGGAAAAACACCATTCATTTCTTTATTGTAGGGTTAGTGATCTTCTGATGAGCTCTTTTCTAGGAATGATAGGATGAATAGCACAGCAGGCACAAGAGAAGGAGGCAGGACCATGAACTCAGGAATAAGAATGAAGGAATGATGTTAGGAAGGTTTAACTGTCATAGAAATACAGCTTTAAGCTGCTTTAGATGACTCAAGTCTGAGAGTAATGGCTCACACTTGAGTTAGGTGTTCACTAACAAGGAAAATTTGCCTACAATCTAGGCACAAGTCAAAAATAAAAATGACTACTGGATTTTGCCCATAAAGTGAAAATCATGACTTCAGTGGCTTTATCACACACGAGACTACCCACAGAAGCTATTGGGAAAAGTCAATCTCATCTTCCAGCAAATGCCACCAATGAAACATCACACAAACAGAAATTTACTGGTTTTATGAGAGAAGTTAGACAGCAGTTACCCAGGAAAAGGAATCAAATAATTCTGAATGAAGGAGATGCTGGATCAAATAGAAGTAATTGGTGTACTAGTGACCATGATTGATTAGGGGATGTCTATATTCACGTACCATTTTACACAGATGACTCAGAAGTGCTATTTGAAGAGCAGAGGTAAAATATGAGTCTCTTAGAAATCAATAGCCAAATCTCCTACTGCTACTCCAGAGAGGCCGAGCAGATGCACTCAGACACAATACTGACCCTGATGGTTGTCACTTCCTGAGGCTTCTACATTACACTGCTCCTAAACATTCACGTTTGAAAACATACTTTGGTCTTTCCTTTTACCTATTCATTCATGTATTTAGAATTGGGATGACTGGAAAATTATTATCAGCCCCAACCACCTTACAGGGAGAAACAACAGCTTAAGGTCCACTTTAAGGCCTTCTTCCTCCACTTTGCTTTTAGCACTACAAAGGCATTTTATGAGAAACAGAATAAAGTAAAATAATACATAAATATACAGATAAACACACACAAGCCCACACCATACATGCACACTCTGTTGAGGGCTAAATGCTGTTGACTTGTAGTGACAACTGTCCTTTGTCATTTAAGTTGCTAACCATTTCAGATTTAACAAGATATATTTAAAACACTAAGCAAAACAACAACAACAACATTCATTTCACACAACAAATAAATAGCTTGCTAAGAAGCTCTCTGACGTGATAGATACAAAATGATCCTATTATAAGATACTCAGAAAATCACTGTTTGATCTCTGGACTTGGTTTAATTTTTCTGTGGGCATAAGCCCTACATTCTGGTGGGGAGAGAGGGTGTAGTGCTCTCTAGGCTAGATATATCATCCTTCTCCTTAACCATCACACTTCTCCCTTTCCTGTGCCTTCTTCCTCAAAGTTCCCCTAGGCATCCCTGGTAATTCACAAATAAAATTTCCAAGAATCATGAGACTAAAGAAAGGTCATGAGATTTTCAATCATGAGATGCTCCCAAAAAATGAACATGGGAGGTTTCTTATTTTCTCTTATTTGCCTCTGAAGCTGTGGGTGGCATCTGCGGGCTCCAAGCTGTGTGAGAGCTCTTGGTGTTCAAATTCCACTCCAAAACATGTGACCAAAACTGGCCACCCTGAGGGAGCTCCTATTGCCACTCTGATCCCAACAGGAAGATGCTACTCAATCCTTCCCAGCTATTCTTCCCACTGTCATCCTTGGGGACAGCATTTGCACCCTGGCTACTCTGGGTTCCTGCAAGCTACTGAGAGAAGGAAGATCTCACTGAAAAATTGCCCATGCCAAACAGGCAAGGAGAGGCCAGGAGGACTCCATCACCTCCTCATCCTTCCTCACTAGCAACCAAGCTAAACTGTGTTTTACAAAAGGAAGAGCAAGGAAAGCTCAGGTTTCCATCTCTCAAGCTGCTTCAGGCTGTGCCTACTGTTACACAGCTGCTTCAGGCTGTGCCTACTGTTAAGCTGTACATGCAGAACAGCCACTGAAACAGTACCTGGCCCCTTATCAGTCCAAAAGGAGACCCAGGATCCTAAATGGATCACAGAATGATAGAAGTCGAAGGGGACCTCTAGAGATCATCCAGTCCAATCCCTTGCTAAAGCAGGTTGCACAAGAACATCATCAGGAGGGTTTCGAAAACTTCTAACCTCTGCACAACCTCTCTGGGCACCCTGTGCCAGGGCTCCCTAACCTGAATACAAAAGAAGTTTCTCCTTATGTTCAGGTGGAACTTCCTGTGTTACACTTTATGCACAGTACCCCTTGTCCTGTCACTGGTCACTACAGAAAAAAGACTAGCCTCATACTCTTGACACCTGCCCTTTAAGATATTTATAAGCATTGATAAGGTCTTCCCTTATTCTTCTCCAGGTTAAACAGCCCCAAGTCTCAAGCACCAGCCTAAACAAAGATGTTCCTTTGCTCCTCACCATCTCGTCTTCCCTGGTCACAAAACAAAGCAAAACAAAAGACACCCTGCAGGGATGGGTGGACGGATGATTTGGGATTTGGGTTTTTTTGTGGTTTTGCATTTAAATTAGAAGGAATAATTGGGGGAAAAAAACCAAAAGGAAACAATACTAAGGAGGATTAGTGATATTTGGGGCACATCTGTTGGAGCAATGAATTAGTCTATGGATCCCAGAAATTATGAGCATATTCTGAAGACGATATGTGCTCAATATGAATGGCCATCAGATGTTTCCTCCTATACAGCTTCCACCAGTGCTGGCAGAAACAGAGCACAGACACGTGTCATGACTGAGTCTTTAATTCTCTCTTTGTCATACATTTGTTGAGGATCAAAAACTCTCAGTCACTAATCCTCTGCTCTGTCCACACCAGACAGCTTGCCTTTCACTTTCCAGCAATGAGGCCAGGAGTGGTGTGAGCATCAGAAGCCCTATCAATGTTTATCACAAGTATTGTGATTTTTTTTCACTATAGCACCCTGATGCACAAGGACCCAGACACCACTGTAAAACATTCTCCCTTTAAGAAAACACTCAATTTCTACATGCACCTTGTGGTTTGAAGAAGAAAAGAGAGAACTCAGGATTTTACAGCCTATAGAATAATACCAGTACCTCCAAAAAAGCTCCAGGGTCTTGTCTGCAGAGCTGGGGTGTGTGCTCAATGCAAAATGATGCAGAGATGTCTCTGGGTGAAGTCTGGGCACTGTTCTCCTGGCTCAGGCAGTGGGCAGATGTGCACTTCATGTACCTGGCTTCTCCCTGCAGCCTGCTCCCATGGCACCAGACAAAAACCACCCCCAGGCTTCTGAGGACATGCAGAAGATAGTGTTGTTTCTGGAATGCTTTAGATGCGGCAGAAGACAATGAGAAAGAAAACATCCATGCCTGTGGTAGTCTGCTACAGCTACCTAACAACTTTGTGTTTTTTTCCTATGGCATCCAATGGGTAATTTCTTAATGTCTTAATCTTTACTCTTGGCTGATTTTCCATTGCTAAGCTCTATAAATTATTGAACACTTTGCTGTAATGCACAGTGCTCTCCCAAGATGTCATCTCCCTCTGCATTTGACCTGTAAGGTAAGGCTTTAGATACCTTTTTAGCTACAGTCTCTCACTCCACACTAAACACAACACAAATCTACACAAGAGAAAAAAGAAATACACCAATATTTCCAGTTTATGTTGAGTGGCAGGTTTATATGTAAGACAATAATGCAAATTGCACTGATTTGAGGTAAGATATGGTGATGAAGCAGTGCCTTTCAGAAGCCTGAGTTTTATCTCTGAACGTATTTAACAGAAGGAAAATATTACTGTAGATGTCAAAGCTAAAACTCAAATTAGATTATGCCATTGTGTCTGCAATTTGCATTATGTCTTACTTGGAATAAATCTCTTCCTAAAAATCCTAGCTTAAACCAATGAGAAAGCTGGAGGTGTTAAGAACAAAACCGCGTAACATACTTAATCACAGAGGAATATGCCTCCCTCCATTTATTTCTGAGAGAAACAATCATCCTCTACTTTCATTATAAACACATCTGATTTTGTATTTGTTTTCCCTGCTCTCTGTGCCCCTTAATCTACCTGCAGGAGCACTGCTTGAGGGGGGGGCCCATGGAAGGAACGGAAGGCTGGAGCAGCCACTGTGACGTGCAGGACGTGTTCCCTCCGGGGCAGCCTTTGCAGCCTGGTCTGTATTTGCATCTCTGCACACCTGCAAGCACCTCAGCCTGGGAACCAGTTGCCATGCCTAGTTCTCATCTTCTTCCACAGCAGCAGTGAGAAAGGAAAGGGGCACTCATAGACTCAGCATGCCTCTGCTCAGATGACAAAAATGACTACTTCAGTAGCTGCAGTTTCTCTTGGGCATTGAATGCCACCACCAGCACTGTTAACTCCCCAAGGCCATTTTGGTTTCACAACGGGCTTTTCAAAATGTATTAAACTATTTATGTGAATGAGGAAAGCCAGGAAGGTGTGGTGAGTGTGCCAGGGGTGTGTGTGCAATAACACCTTTTATCAACAGCAACTCGGGAGCTGGCAAACCAGACGTGCTTTCAGGCTCCCTGCTCACTTTCAGCCTGGTTTCCCTAAGCTGCTTTCAAGAAAGCAGGACACCAAAGGGTTGCAACTCCCTTGGCAGGGAAGTGGAAAGCTCTAGCACTTATTTTTGAGCAAGTTAACACCTCAAAGCTTTTGAAAATGGGAATGTACCTGCAAATAAATGAACTCAGAAAGAACAGAAGAAAGAAAAGGTCTCAGGAATATGCAGAAGAGGAGATTAGGGTCTTCCTTAAAATGGCAAACATTACTGTTTCTTTAGGAGAGTCCAGCCCTTATTCCACTAAGGTCACATTTAATTCTCTTCATGCAGCTGTTGCAGACATGATGTTTCAGCTCAGAACAAGAGACAAAGCACTGAAGAAACCATCTGCCCTGGTCCCCAGCAGCCTGCTGGGATTAACTGCACGAGCAGCTAACTCTGCACAACTCCATTAAAGGAAGATTGGTGGAAGTCTGCATTTTGGTGTTTTTTTTCAATAAATTAGAGGTTCTCAGAGGAAAACCTCACTCACATTTTCTGCGAAACCCAATGCTATGGTAAAAATTATGGTATTTTGAAATTGATAGACCCCAAACTGAATCATGCCCCTTAACCTCCTAGGTGGGCCCAGAAGCTCTGGTAGAAAACAGCATAATGGCCAATTACTGAGAATAATTGAAGAGAAGCCATAAAATATTCATAAAGCAAGTGAAACATATGTTAAAGTAAATCAACTATTTTAATTATATCTTAGTAGGCTAGGATTTCAGAGAAGTATTATGCTAGAAGAAAGTTAGAAGCATTGTCTAACTTTTTATTGTGGAATGTAGGAGTTCAGAGGTAGATAAAACTGTAAAAAAAATCTGACACTCATCAAATTTCTGTTGTTTTTGAAGGCAAATTCTGCAAAAAAACAAAGATGCCCCTTTCATTGTCAAATTAAAAGGATTAGAGTTAAAAAGATAATCCCATAATCTTATGTTTTGGTAGCCTGAAAAATATTTCATATACGTCTCAGGAACATGAAGTAACTTAGTCAGGGAAGCTGACTTTTTTTTAACGACTCCTGAGAAAGGCCTTGTAATGTCACACAGATCTTGCACAGAAAACCCAAAAATCAATGTGTTTTAAAATCTACAGAATAGGTAGAAATTTAAGTTACTTTTTTAAAAAATTAGTTTTTAAACAGACTCATTGAAATCAAGCCCAGGCAGCTTCCATAGCATGTACTTTACTCTTTCTACAACAGTTTAGTAGATTACAGCTTTTTTGTAAAACATGGTTTCATTTTAAAATCACTTTAAACGATTATCATCTTGTTAGAGCTAATCTACTTTACTATGTCATCTAGATTGTGGTTAGTTCTTAATATAAGACACTCATCTTCATGATAACATTTCCTACACTATGCACATCAATGTGCTGACCCCTTGAAGCCGACTGGCTCTGTCTAATTATAATATGGGTTTTAATTGTTATATTGGACAATGCTAAATAATAGCTCTCATATGCTTAGATATGGAGAATTTGAGAGTATTTTCATCTCAATTTTTGGAAAGTGAAAATGTGAGCTGATGACTGCTGGGGAAGCCGTGATTCAGGGGCACCGTACAGTGCGGGTGGCAGAACAAAACCTGCCCCAGGAGGAGCCAGGGCTGGGATGCAGGCACTGAACCATGATGCTCTAAACAAAGGAGCATTTGTAACAACAATGAAGCTGTGGTTCCCACCATGCTCTGCACAACTGTACTGCAGAACTGTAATTATCTTGATGTTCAAGGCCAAGTGCCTCAGTCTGGTGCTCAACTGTCGAAACTTTCAATCACACAAAGAACAGACACACAAGAAACTACTTTATACTTTTTTTCCTTCCTAACCAGACATCATCTTGATATCCTCATCTTTGCACCCAATCATCCTTCCTGCTACTTTCTTGTTGTTTGATAAAAAGAGAAATGTCTAACTTGGGAATTAAAATAGAAGCCCAATGTGTTTTTCAGTGTTATTGAATTGTAAAAGGGCTTCCCAGTTTTGTTTCCCAGGTTTGTGTTTACAGCCAAGAGAAAAGGAGCCCCATTATGTTGTTCCTTGGAAGTTACATTTCTTTTTTGTTTTTGAAGATCTAAAATATTTAATTCCAGCCTTGCTGGAATTTCTTTTTTTTTCAGCTTTCACATCTGATCTGCTGTGAACATTGTGAGGGGCTTTCCAGAACATGAGACATACAGGAAAAAAACACTATCTCATTATGATTTTATCCTGTCCACAAATAAAGGCAGGTTGTTGGGTGTTTTCTTCTCCTTTCTATTATTTTCTTTTTTTTTCCCCCCTTTTCTTCTCTCTTTCTTTTCTTTTCTTTTCTTTTCTTTTCTTTTCTTTTCTTTTCTTTTCTTTTCTTTTCTTTTCTTTTCTTTTCTTTTCTTTTCTTTTCTTCTCCTTTATCTGATTTGTTTGCAGTAACAAGAGAAAAAAAACCCAAAACAAAACATCTAGACATTAGCAAAAACCCACTTAAAGAATACTCTAATATATGGGCTACTTCAACACTTAGCGAGTGCATGTTTGAGTGTATTAGAATGCATTTGTATGACTTAAAATTTTATCCAGCTAACCTTTCTGACATTAAACTATGAGAAAAAAAGCCTAAGTCTTATGCCACACAAGGCTCAACTCGGCAAAATTAAGAAAACCACAATCGTAGCTATGGTCACAGAGAGTTAGCTGTTGTTTAATAAACTGCTCTTTAAAACATTTTAATTAAACCTCAGTGTGAGTAATTTCTAGGTAAAAATGTGTTCAATATTATGACAGTGTGTGGGAAATTAGCTACATCATTAAGGAGGGGTTTTACTTGTACCTATAATATCAAATAGCTCCACTTTGGGTAATTATGCTCCACCTTCCACTTTTTCTTTTTAGTTTTAGCATTGAAGATAAGCAAATGCATTACAATAAAGGCTTTCAAAAAGCCTGGGAGAATTGTGATTCTCATTTAGGTATGGTAATAGAAGTCCCACCAATGTAAAGCCAGGAGTGCAAGTCAAGAACCTAAAAACTGCTGAAAATTGATGGAACAATATTATTCAAAAAGAAACAGATGTGCATTGGGTTAAAGGCCATAAAAGAGATTTCATGTATGCAGGAACAAAGGGAATCATAAATTTAGACTTCTCTGTTGTTTAACAGAATGCCGATAGGAAATGTGAGGTGCTCAATGGGTATCTCTCTCCCATTGAACACCACTAACTGATAAGCTCATGTTCACAAGACATTTTCTCAACGAGAGAGGGAAAGGAGGGGTCAGGTGCCAGAGGTATGCAGGTATCCTCATTAGCAGTTTGCCTTGCTCATGTAAAGCCAGCTTCCTGACAGCAAACACAGGCTTAGCTTGGCACAGCTTCAGGGTCAAATGTGTTATTTTCACATCAGTGATTTAACAAGATTTGAAGAGACTGAAGCCAAAGTTAGCCACGGCAGGGGGGTTGGATGAGATGATTTTCAAAGGTGCCTTCCAACCCAAAGCATCCTACGATTACACCTCACTATTAAACACCACATCTCAGAAGAGCTGGGGCAGCACGTGTTCAGCAGCTGCAGCCTGTGCTCACAGGTCTGTCATGTCTACAAGCCCCTTGGCTTCACACTGTAGAGCCCACAATTAAGAACCTACCTTCTCTCCATATTATAACGTTATCTAACTGACGTCAATGGCATGAATAGCAAGGAGGTGTAAAAACTGTAAAGCATGGAACCATATTCAAACAGGCTATTGCTCAAGTTTTTTAGATACTGAATTTTAGCTATATGCTACTTGAACAACAGGAGAGAAAGCGATAAAAAATCATCAGTGATAAATTCTGACAGTGACAAATGAGGGGAGTGGCTAAACAAAGAGAAGAACAGGCCAACTACATGGCCATCTTAAGAAGAAGCACTAGAAGATAAGCTGTAATCAGCAAGGAGAATTTCCTAGACTGTGTACTGTTTGGAAGAGCTGAATTTGTAAGCATATTGATGATGAAATGCTGAGGTAGCTTCTGAAGCCAGGGCTAAGTGACTACATTGGTGTGTGTTCTGCTGCTCTTTTTTACACCTCCACTGCAGGAGCACCCTGTAGAAACAGAAGTCTTGTCAAACCATGCTAAAACTAATTAAAAAGAACAAATGCAACATTAAGTCTATTGCTAGGTTTCCACGTGACAGCAAAGGACTTTGATCGGTCCAAGTTTTTCCACAGGCAAGGTGCATAAAACGCAAGGCTCCAGAAAAGGCATCTGAACCCCTGGCACTCACAGCAGTTCAGTGGAATCAAAGATCATCCCACATGCGTCATCTTGGGGTGGGGGGCAAGGGAGCATTCTTACATGACTGGGAAGACTTTCAGACTTTAAACAGTAGCTAGTTTATGCACATCAGGATGAGGGTAATGCCTCAGTTTGGGAAAAAGCATAGCAGATTGATGTGTGAAAGCTGCAGGCCATTTATACCCTTTGAGAACTAAACTGTCAACAAATACACCACAGTAATCCAGTTAGAAAAGGCTTTTTGCATCCTGACAAGTGAGCATAACTTGAAGATCAGCTGAAGGGAATATCCTCCAGAAAAAAAATCCATGTATAGAAGTGGTAGACCATTTCAGTTAGTTCCATGAACCTGACATAAGCTCCAGATTTCCAACATTCCATCTCCTGTGACTTGGTGACATGGACAGGAATATAATCAACAGAAACATGACAATATTTAAAAATTTAATAGACTTCAGTTTTTGCCTGTGTATACCAAAATGTAACTTTACTCTGGTTTTATTGTTTCTGGTTTTATTGTTTCAGTTATCATCTGGAGCAAGCAATCATGCAGTAGTTCTATCTGGGCCATAGCCTCAGGTCCATCCCAGCATCACTTGAATCCAGCCATAAGGCTGTGGTATGCTGGCCCCATCCCTGTATGCATTAACAGTGAGCCTTGACACAAAAAATAAGCAAGGACACACTTTAACATGTACAGTAAATTTCTGAGTTAAACACAGCAGGTGAGTGGGCACGAAGGCTTCTGTGGAGAGTCTGTGTCAGGAAAGAAATGTCTTTCATGGGGATGCTCCCCTGGTTTCCAGCCATAGGGCAGCCCAGCAATGACCCATATGGGCTGCTTAGCCTCTCTGGAATTCAAACTGACTGTTTTAAACGACCTGGAAGAGATGAAGATGCTGTGCCTCAGCTTCTCACCCCTTTTGTGAAGGGGACAGCACCTTCCTCCTCAAAGGGGTGTCTCAGAGGCCTCCTTGGAGAGTCCACTGCGATCCTTAGATATAAAGTGTTTTGTACAGGTACAGCTTGTAATAATCTGAAGTCATAGTTCTCTGTAGACCCAAAAGCAAGAATTTTGCCAGGAGAGACCTCTTAATCAGAATATCCAAAACTTGTACTTATTGTAAAGAATTCCTGACACAAAAGGGACATTGCCTAAAGGAAGAGAAAGGAAAGCAAATATCCCAGTTCACTGCTGTGCTCCTCAAATGCAGGAGGCACTGCCCAATAGCCAATGGGAGACTTATTATCTGTGGCTAATTGCAAAGAATAGGTTGAATGGGTTCCTTATATGTTTAGATATTAAGTCAGCTCATGAGACAACATCTGGGGTTCATTGCTTTTGGGATGAGTAAATGCAGTGGTCACACAGGGAAACTTCAAAGCTCTGAGAGTAAGATTTATGAGACGCTGTGTCTCACAGTACATAGCGGAGTGGTGAAGATCATAAAAAGAGAAAATGATAGTTTTTTCCAGCTTTTGCACTAGGCATGTTCTGAAAAACATTCAAAGGAGTTATGCTCTGCTTTTGGTGTGTCCACAGTACTGCTTACAGGAGCCTCGCCAGCCACCCAAGTGCTGCAAGTACCAGGGGGCTTGAAGGAGTTACAGGCTGGGAGGAAAAAGAGGTACCTGTCTGTACACAACTGTTGTCAACCAGGACACAGCTTGACATATTTACATCAACAGAGATATCTGCTTATTGAACAAAGGCAGAAGAAAGGTTTCCTCACAAAAATTTCATGCTGATGAGACAGAGAAAGTTGAAGACTAATGGAAATGACTGTGCTGGGACATCTGTGCAGAGAACAAAACTAAGCAGTACTAATTGTACGGAAGGATCTTACAAACAAATGACCATTTATCTATCAGAAGTGAAAAAGTTATCTTGGCTGCAGAGAGGGATAGAGCCACAGCAATCAAAGGGAAATTGTGTTGCAGTTATTAGGACCTAGTTTCACTATAAACGTAAAAAAAAAATGTCATGGCATAGCACTGCTGTAAAGGAAGAAAAAATTCTAGACCTTCCATGTCATACAGACCTTCACTGGGTTGCAGCCACCCCACATAGCTTTCTTATGGCATTGCCACACCGAAACTGCAAGGAAAGGCAACCAGGTATCCTCCTCTAAGGCACCAAGAAACAATTACTAGAAGGTTGATAGTCAGCATTCTTTCTCAACTTTTCCTGCATTGAAAATCAGCAGAAAAACTTCATAATGGGAACATACACAGCTTTTAAATTCTGAAAAGAGTACAAAGCACCCAGCATCTTAACAACTTAATTATATTTAAACTTTTGAAACTGGATATACAATTTTTTATAGTATTAGACCTTGCCTAGGCTGTTTGCATCTCTTTGGTATATAAAAATGTGCCTGGAATCCAGTAGCATAACTTTGAAGACTTGGACTGAGGGACACTGTTAAGCAATGACAGAAAACATTTTAGTACCTTCACTGCATTGCCTTAACATTTGAATGAGGTATCAGAGAGACAACCCAAGAAGGTGTCCTGTACCTTGGGCAATTTATCAAAGTGTTTGGAAACAAATGAATTTCTTACCTGGTGTTTTGTATTAAAGACAATCCTGCTCAAAATTGAAAGTGCTGGCAAAGCCCCACAGTCCTGTGAGGATAATCTTTTTTCAGCCTTGCTATCACAAAACCACGTCCTTTCATAAGCTAAACAAGGAGTTAAAGATCCAGTAAGGAACTTGAAGGAATCAAATTAAGATTTGCTGTACAGGATTTGGCTGTTACACATCTGTGATCCCATCGCTCCAGTGGAGATGCAGAAGTGTAACTGAGAGTGGAATTTCAGACCCTCTTGCCCAAGATAAAGCACTCATTACGGCTACCCTGGCTGCCAGATTTCTCTACTTGAAAGTCAAAATTCTCCCAAATAAATCTCCCTGGCCTGAAAAACGAGAATCTAGTATGAGGCCAAGCTGTAAAACAACTATCTGAAGAATGGATATATGTAAAGATAACAGAGAAGCAAATCTTCACGTTTACTTTTACTGCTATATGTTTGCAAGAGTCAAATGCTGAGAATTTACTAAACAATATGAATAGGGACTTTCAGGCACAACGCTGTGAAAACAGATAAAATTACTTTCTTGTGACACAAAGTCAGAATTCATAGTGGCCACATTAGATGTCAGGATTCTTCATGTCAATACGGTATCACAAAAATAAATTAGGAAGAAAAAGGTATAACACATAAAAGAACTCTAATTGCTGTATTTGATTACTAGAAGATTTACAACCACTTAAGATTTCTACCCTTTCTGAAGTGAAATTCAAGGAGAGATGCAGAGGAGATGAGAAATTCTCAGATGATCATTTCCCCTAGAAATTGCTCCATGCTAGGGGTTATGTAGCAAAGGAGGCAGAGAGAATGCAATGTGTTAAGGAGAACTGTGGGAACATTAAATCTCTTCCTTATTTCAGGGGATTGTTAATTTTTTTTTCCAACTGGAGTGCTTTTGTTCTGTGTCAATTACATTTTACTTTTTGTGAGCATGACCATAGAGAAGGGTGACAGCAGCCACTGAGCAGAGGACTGTGGGTGCCAAACTGCAGCAAGAGCTGCAGTGGAACCCAACAATGGCAGGAGGCACTCACTCATGGCAGGAATTGTGGGAATTCACACTCAAAAAGGTAGTGAATTATGGCCACAGTGGTCTGATCTACAGGAGGCTGGAAATACAGCTCATTCAGGAACTGCTGTAGTAATGATGCCTCCAAAACCAGAGTGGATGACATGATGCTCCTGGGAAGTACAGACAGTTCCACCTTTGCCCAAGCCTTCACTTACAGCTCATCTCAGCTGCTTCTGCAGTGTTCAAAGATACAGAACCTCAAGAGGTTCAACAAGGACAAGTGCAGAGTCCTACACCTTAGCAAGAACAACTCCATACACCAGTACAGGCTGGGGGTGACCTGCAGGAGAGCAGCTCTGCAGAGAGAGACCTGGGAATGCTGGTTGAAAACAAATTAAACATGAGCCAGCAATGTGCCCTCATGGCCAAGAAGACCAATGGCATCCTGGGATGCCTCAAGAAGAGTGTGGCCAGCAGGTCACAAGGGGTTCTCCTCGCCATCTACTCTGCCCTGGTGAGGCACATCTGGAGTATTAAGTCCAGTTCTGGACTCTCTAGTTCAAGAGAGATGGGAAACTTGTGGAGATGGTCCTGTGGAGGGCTACCAAGATGATGAGGGGACTGGAACATCTCTCTGACAAGGAAAGGTTGTGAGACCTAGGGCTGTTTAGTCTGGAGAAGACTGAGGGGGAACCTCAACAACAGTTATAAGCACTAAAGGGCAGATGTTGAGAGGATGAGGTGACTCTTTTTCTTGCAATGCCCAGTGACAGGACAAGGAGTAGTGGGTACAAGCCGGAACACACGAAGTTCCACTTGAACATGAGGAGAAACTTCTTTCTGTTCAGATGAGGGAGCCCTGGCACAGGCTGCCCAGGGAGGATGTGAAGTCTCCTTCTCTGGAAGTTTCCAAACCAGTCTGGACACGTTTCTGTGTGACCTGATTGAGGTGAATTTGCTTTAGCAAGGGGTTGGACTGGATGATCTCTAGAGGTCCCTCCAACCCCCTCTATTCTGTCATTCATGAAATAAAGCTGTAAAAATGACACAGACTTTCCACAGTGTTCAAGTTCATTAAAATTGTTTGTTTAACTTAAATTACATCCTTTAGCCCTTTAGCCGTGCACATAAGTCCCTGACATCAAGGGCACAACTATTAGTGTGCACATTGTTTACTTCTTTACACTAATTTTTATATACTGAAGAGAAATTAAAGAGGTTACTATTCTGAAAAACACATGATTAAAAATATATGTCCTTCTTCACTCCCCTTTTTACATCACAGGAAGCGAGGCTAATTCCAAATCATCCCAAACTAGCCAGTAATCAGGTTTCAGAAATATCTTGTAGAAGCTCAATTTACCCATGTGCCCGTAACAGAAGACTCCTGAAGACAGAGAAACTTTCATCATGTGTAAATGACTAACAATTACATCAAAACAAATGGAGGGCTTCAAAGCAGGGTGGAAAAACAACGGGAAATTCCATCCGATTAAGGTAGGGCATAATTATCTTCTACAGGAAATAAACACTATATTTTTAACAAGTGACCAGGTGGACTGATTCCGTACAGGGTTATGATTGTGTAGTGATTTCTCATCAAGTTGATCTCTAAAGGTCCTTTCCAACCCTGCCATTCTACGATTCTATGATAAGTTGCAGCCTATCTCTCCAGAGAGATGACAGATCTTAGTATTTTCTTGTAATTATTTTTCTATGTAGGCTCTTAATTGGCAAATGGAAATAGAAGAGCTCCCAGAGCAGGCTGCATTTCATTGACTATTACCATTCATATTTCATCTTTTACAATTAATTCAAAGATTCATATGTATCTCATACTGTTATGTTACTACACTGAGTTACTACTGTGGTAATATCTCAGTAATACCAGAATGTCCTAGCTTTCAGCCTTAGCAATTCTCTGCTCATTCCAGTTTACGATCGCTGCATTCTGTGAGCCAATAGACACTGCTGCTATTGAAACCAACCTATGCTCTTTAAATATTAAATAGATATAAAATCTGGATCATTGTAAACAATAAGTATTTATATACAAGTGGAAAGCACAGCATTATGATTAATAAACTGAACTTGCACACATTTAAAGAAAGGACAAACCCCATAATTAAAGTAACAGTTGTTAAAGGAGATTGGGACAAGAATCAATAACGTATCTTCGTAAAACATTTCAGGTAATGGGTGTCTTGTTGATATACTTTGTTCTGTAAAAGGGATGAAAATAACCAACTAGTGACCACCATATATGGACGAATCAGGTTTGATGGAAAAACATGGTCATACAAGGTGAAGCCTAAAGGCACTAATGCAGTGTAAACCAACCACAAATTAGATACTAAATTACTACTGCACTCATTCAGAAAAAGAACAGAAATAGTCAAAAATATTTGTAGCAATTTACAGGACAAGGGATTCCAGAGCCCTCTTGATCACGTTGGGTGTGTTTTTCCCTGGCCAACCTCACTGTGATCAAGACTCAAACTGTCCTTCCAAAGAATACACAGTTTCACTGAGGTGTAATTAATTCTGACACCTAAAGATGGCAGGGCTATAAGCAGTGCTCAGTTCTTAACTTCTGATCACTTTAATACCCAGGCAGCAGGACAGTTAATTTTTAACTCAAAAACTATGCACTGAAAATAGAGTTACAGATCAAATCTTTCTTTGTGTATGAATAATATAATGCCTTTCCTCTTAATATGTAGCATGTCTGTTCTGTCTACAGCATTAATTAAACATGCCTATCAATTATTAACATCAGATTACTCTCTTTCATTTTTGAAATATAGTCATTTTTTTTCTGAAGATTTCTAGCAAAGGACCCTCAAAATGTCATGTAGGGCCCTCATGCATGTCATTGCAAAATCCAAACCACCGATGAATTAACTCTATATGCATATCTCTACTTAATGACATTTGCTACTTCTAACTATTCCTATTTATTGCATAATAGTACAGAAACATGCTACATGAAATCATGCGGTCAGAAAATCTCTTCTGCGATGCCCACTGTTGCACGTATTTTGCATTAGCTGTATGTAATGGATAATGGGCTTTATAATGTATTTCACTGTGGAAGTCATTTACGAGAGGTCTGGCAGGAAAATCACTCCTCAGCAAAGAGCAAATATCCCAGCCATCTCACAGCTCTATTCAGGGTTTCACTAGTCAGGCAAAAAGTTTGTCTGCGTCTCCTTAGGAAGGTCCTGCTGCCCTGAGCTGTGCTCTGACATCAGAAGGTACCTCTTTTCCTCCTTGCAGGGGATAGCCCAGTTCACGTGCTGCTGCCACATCCTTGCTCACTGATTCCTGGTTCCTTCCACCGTCACATTTTTAATTACAGCTGGGAGATAAAAGCCACAGAATGTGGAGGAAAACCCTCTCACCTAGAGGGCTGGATCTAGCCCAGCAGGCACACACATTATCTAGATTTTTTTACATGGAGACTTAAATTATTTATGTTTTCAATTTTTTTATAATTTCAGTAGTGAGAAGTAGCATTGGGAAAAGCCCTCTCTGCTTCACCTTTCATTTGCAGGGGTCACAGCAGACACTCTTGAGCTATCAGCATAAATTACAGCCAGCAGCACGTCAGAGCAGAAAGCTTAAATGCTCGTGCAATTTCAAATACATAAATAATGCCACTGGCTTTACTGAAGCACCAGAAAACATTCCACTAATATTCTTTCATAACTTCTCGGGAGAGTATTTGAGAAGTAACACTTTGATCTTTATTAGCTGTCAAGTCCGTGATGAGGTAAAGTATGTTCCTCACCAGGCTACTGAAGACAGGTCTGGAAGCAGCTACATCCTGGAGTTTATCTGGACATCTACAAACTGCAGCTGACTTTCAGTATTTCCCATAAATGTGTATTGTCGCAGTTTCTTGGGACCATGAACCATCCTTATTCTCTGCACTTGCTGATGACCTCCTATCGAGACTGCACACCCCACTGTACCCTGGTATGAAGGGACTGCTGAGGGGCCCAAAAGGTGTTAACACGCAAAACCACAAACCACGGGATGTGTCAAACCCTTTTCATTCTAGGTGGAAGAAAGAGGTTTGCATAAAGCCTTATGAGCAGAAATTCACACAATACAAATCGCTGCAGCAATTGCTAGCACCCCCTGCACGACCTGGAGCAAGACCTGGTTCCTACCACTGTGCATGCGCAGAGATATGCAACTTACCCTAAGTGATGTGTGACACTCACAAGCCTTCTCCTGACCAGAAGGCAGCATCAGGAGTTTTTCTCCCTTTGACTAAGAATGTCAGCAATTCCAGCTTGACACAGAGCTGGCCTGGCTGATGGTCTAACACATAAATCCCAGGTCAAAGATAAGATTAAACACATACCAGTGTAGTCCTCGTAGCATTCACAAGTATAGCCCCCTTCTCGGCTCCGACACAACCCGTTGCTCCCGCAAGGATTGGAGTAGCAGAGGTCAATCTCCGACTCGCAGTAGTCGCCCGTGAAGCCTGGGGGGCACCGGCACCGCAGCCCGTTGATGGGGTGGATGGGGCGGAACAAGACAGTGTTGGAGCTGATGAACGGGGCCGAGCTGTCAAACTTCAGGATGGACACGCACTTCATGTAGTTCTCACAGGGCTCGCGCAAGCAGATGTTGTCGTCGAAGGGCAGTACCCTCTGCGTGGAAATCATGGTCAACAGGGTCCTGTTGAGGTAGATCTGCTCCTGCAGGTCCTCAGATGGGAAGAACTTGTTTCGAATGCCTCCAGGAAGCAAAGCCGAGAAGGTCACGTTCAGAATATTGGAGCTGACATCTGTGTCATTTTGGATGTTGAAAACAAAGATGCCGTCCTTGGCGGTGGAGAGCACTGTTGCCACCCCCTCCACAAACAGGGACAGGAGGGGAGAAAGAAATCTCTCCTGGGACATGTTCTCCAGCCGCACTGTGATGCTGTTGGTGAGCATATCGTCGGTGATGATGGTGACACGCAGGGTACAGATTGCCGTGACGCTGTGGACACCATCTAAAGCGAAGAGAGAAGGATAACAGTGGTGTCAGAGAGTAGGGTTCAACCTAGGGACAAGGAGGCTTCCCCAGACTCCTGGAAATACAACAGACCTGCGAGGCATTTCAGGGCACTCACTGATCCTTTGAGTTGCTTTTACTCTGGAAAATATAATAAAATCTCTTGAGGACTGCAACTCAAAGGACCAGGCATCTTGAAGAGCCCAGAACACATACAAAACATCTCAGGCAAGCAACTGGCAAGGACTAGTGAGCAGACCAGCCCGAAGGCCCCAGGATGGCCAAGGGACGCCAAGGAGAAGAGGCCTCTCATGATAGTGAGGCCATGAATGGATCTTCATACAATTCACTGCTAGTCTACAACTGGTGCTGGGAAGCTGTTGCTTTTAACAGCACAACACTAAAATTGTCTTCTCCAGGGGTGGTCTCAAGCTTAAGGTGCCAGAACTATGCACAGAAAATTGTGACCAGAGTTTTAGATAAAAGTCACCTAAGGAAACAATTTGAACACCCAAAGTTCTTCATTCCTCGCACCTAACATCTTCAAAACTCTTTATCAGAATTAGAAAGAAATATAATAAGCCTGTAGTGAGAAGCAGACATTGAAAAACTCTTCCATTTTATCCTTCCTTTAAAGCAACTCTGACAATGCAGTGGATGTTGTGCAGTAACACCCATAAATAAATAAATAAATGTAGCACTAATATCTGACACTGGATCGACAGATGCCACTGTAAAATCTCTGTATGCCCCAAGGGTTACAGTAGTGCTGTCAATTTACACATTCTAGAGCATTCTATCATTACAAAAAATAATTATGACACAGTGATGGCGATAATTAATCCAAATTCAATGTGAGCATGGAATGGGAAATTTGCACCATCACTGAAATCAAACCACTTAGTTGGATTCTGCCTCCTTGCTAATATTAAGGTCTAAACTACAGATCACATTACAGAAAATATGGTTAGCATTACAGCAGCATCTAGAAATCCCAGGAGAGATTGAGGTTGGCTTCTGATAGGAAATGTTCCTTCTTAAAGATCTCTCAGTGTAAATAAACATGCAGAAACAGGAGTGAGTTATTCTAATGAGAGAGATGAACTGGTTTGTGTGGCCAATATCTGGCCCACAGTGAGGTTAAGAATTTAATCCAGTTACCCTAGGTCCCAGCCCAGTGTCATAGTCCTGACTCAAAGTAATCGTTTCACAAGCAACTTGCTATTACATTTATTTCAATTACACTCTAAGATATGTGCAGAAACAGACTTTGAATCACATCAACTTAAAACCGCAGCAGAAGCTGTATTTGAATCAATTAAACTCAGTGTGAGATGAAAATCCTAACAGCATAGGTTGCTAAAGGTCGTTTTCCTATAGTTCATTATGACAAAGTGTAAGTTTATGACTCATTACAGTCTCTTTTAAAAGATCTTTGAAGAATAATAAAAATCAGAATGGCTCTTTTACTATTCACTGTCATCACTACACCTCAAGCCCTGTTTTGTTTAAAAAGAAATGTATTTTTTCCTCCAGTAATATAGCAGCAACATAGTAAATCACAGCAGCATAATTAACCAAACGGCTTTTGACTCCCTCCTCCTGATCAGGTTGTCTGTAAAAGCTCAGCTGTTGACTTTTTTCCACACTGAAGCAGCTTTTAGGCAAACAGAAAAATCTTTTCTCCTAAGTGTGCTACTTTGCTACTGCCTAGCTAAAACCAAACAATCAGAAGAGGTCATTATGCAGGGTGATCTGTTTGATGTGCCCCTCACTGGCACTCAAGTGCCAGCTTTCACTTTCTCCCAAGTTTGCAGAAATTTTTATCTGGCCTTCCTCAGGCTCATTCTAGAAACGTGTAGTTTCAACCTCCATCAAGATTCAAAACAACCTTTAAAAATAATCAGTAGCCAAAATCCTCACTGGACCCTCTCCATCCTGTGCAGCCTGTGGACTTCTGGCCAGCAGACAGTACAGGACGCACCATATTTTCATAAATGACATCCTCAGACTAGTTTACCTACTTCTGTCAACTGCCTGGCTCATTCCTTTGAAAGGCTAAAAGCAGAACAAACCATTCACTTTCTTTTTTTTCCCTAAAGCAATTGACATTTGCCTGCCTGTCCCATAGGGTGCCTGAACTATTTTGCTATTTGTTGCACAATACACTACAGAAGCTCCCTCATACCAGCAAGAACGCCGGACAATGGGTCCTTTTCTTAAGAAAACACTATGATCTATAGCCCATGGTATGTATAGTAAGAAGAAAAAATACGATCCACTGTCTGACAACGCACTAGAGTCTACAAACTGTCATAATCAATATCAACTGTCACAATATGCAAGAGCTTCCCAGCATTCACAACACAGCTATTCTGACACACTTAATAAATCACTGGAAAAAGCCTGGTGTTAGATACCACACAGCCTCCTTGTTCTGCAGGCAGCACAAAAGAAAACCGGGCACAGACGTATAGCTGCAAAATGAAGTTGTGTTTTAAAAGCCAGATTGGCTTTGTGCAGCCCTGTTGCAGAGCATTAAAATAAAAAGAGAGTAAAAAGGAGCTGAGCATGTGTACTACAGGCAACAAAAGAGCGGCATGGCTACACAGGCGGCTGGACAAGTGCCTCTTTCATATCACCAGCGAGGCTGAGCGCAGCATTATGGGATCCAATCATCTATTCATTCAGAAATTCGTGGAAAGTTGAAACAATCTGTGGGTTTATGGGACCAAATTAGTATCTATTCTGCTTTCAACAGACAACATTCGCTTTGAGGCCTGGAACAAGTGCAACAAAGAAAGTGGAAATTTTGTCCTCGTCTCTCCAAGGAATTGAATTAAGCCCTAAGTACACAGTAATGTGTGTGGTTTTAAACTTGTAAGTGAAATACTCCATAAAACTTTTAATGTTTATTGCCAGAAATGTCACAAAAATTTTTTTAGGTAGTACTGTTTTATGGAGTGGTAATACTTTCTGGCCTTTGACTGTCTGACATGCCTACTATATGCATCTATCTCATATATGAATATAACCAATCTGTTACTCTGCTAAAAAGGCTCTGTTGTTGAATCCAGCAATCTTAGTTTTCAAAGGTCCTATGATACAGCTGTAAAAAGCTCCTGTCATGTTTTGGCAGATGCAAGATGGCTTCATGCAGGAGTGTGAAACACCCTGAAGTGATGCTACACAAGATAAACTCTGGCTACACTTTCCTCTTTGGAGCAGACCTTTGCACAGATGAAAACATGATGCTATGCGAGGCTTCACTGTCACAACTTCTCACAGCCATCATCTGCTTGGCTGCAACAAACTGCCTGGGTGCAGCAGTCTTCCTTAAGGAGCTCTAAAAACATCAGCCATGCTGGCAGACGGGACATGTAGGCATCTTGTTAAAGACAGTCTGGATCTTCGTAGTCCAAGCCCCTGCCACCTGAATCACTTGAGAAAAGACAAACAGAGGATGGACCAGAAGGAACACAGAATCTGACCTGTCCTTTTGTGGGTTTGGTTCCTAAAACCCTTGTATCAATGGCTTTTGTGACTCTGTCCTCAAGTTTCTTATGTAAAGTGAGGATAACAACACTTATATGTACACTGTGAAGTAGTGGGTGCAGATGATGAAATGTTGAGACACTGGGGTAATGAAGGAGACATAAGTATCCTAAACAAATCATAAAAGGTTCTTTCAAAAGCTGTTGCAGCCAAATTTATAAAAAAAGCAAGGTGGTATGATTAAAATATAAGACTCTTAGTGACTCACATATCAGTGAATGGAGAAAGAGGATTCTGGATGGGCGACTGGCTGCACAGCAGAAGCAGGGTTCATTACAAATGCAGCCCCTGCACACTGAATTTACATCCAGGCAATATTATTTTCGCTATACTTTCTACAAAAGAAATCTCCAGAAGGTAGTGATTGTTGTCTTTCATGTCATTGTCATTGCTGAATAGGCTCCTTAAAACCAGAACTACTCATCTTCATCCTGCATCAAACTAATGAAAAGATTTAATAGCAGAGAAATACTGCGATGTGTTAGAAAGAAAAGAGAAAACAGTAAGGCTGACAAAAGCTTGAACCTCTCTAATATACATGTGTAACTAAGAATTCATTAAATAGTCATAGTTTCACGATTACCTTTACTTTAAGACAAACCTAATCAAATCTGAGACTGTAATCTCAGCTTTCTATCTTCTGGCAGTCTATAAACCAAAGAATTTTATTATCTAGAAACGTAAACAAAGCAAAGTTTAACTGAAATGCATATTTGGCAACCACAGCACCTGGCCAGAAAAGTTCTTTTGTTTACTTTTTAAGTTAGCAGAAACAAAATAATTAACATTTTTTAGGCTTATTACACAAAAGTGTTAAAGGCTAATTATGAAAGTTGCAAATTTTATATAAATACCTTAGCATCCGAGCTCTTTTTCATAGATATCCCAACCCAAATCTATTTTAATCCTACTTTATAATGCATCTGGAAATAACAGATCAGTTTACAGCTGACATGAAAACTCCTTGGCTAGCAAAACACAGAATAAGCAGACTGCATAGGTTCAAATACCTTCTTGCTCTTCCCAGCTCATAAGATGCAGGCATGTCTATGAGTAGCTGCCATGGATTGGTAACATGCTTTGAAATGATCAAACCTCCATCTCCTACTGCTTCTAGCCACATCTTTATATATGAAAAGTTGTACACACCTAGTCCAGTACTAAGCCTTGAAGTAGTGTTGAGGATGACATACTTTTAGTATCCTCTCCATTGCTTGGGCAGCTGTAGCACGTAAGTAGTACCAGCTCCCAGAAATGGAGACTGAATAGAATATAATCATTTTGGAATAGAATAGAATCATTAAAAAGACTTTTAAGATCATCGAGTCCAACCACTAACCTCACACTGCCAAGCCCATCACTAAACTAAACCATGTTCCTCAGTACCTCATCGATGTTGGCTTTTCAGTACCTCCAGGGATGGTGACTCCATCACCTCCCTGGGCAGCCCCTTCCAACGCTTCACAACTTCAATACCTCAGTACCTCATCAGTGTTGGCTTTTCAGTATCTCCAGGGATGGTGACTCCATCACCTCCCTGGGCAGCCCCTTCCAATGCTTCACAATCCTCTCAGTGAAAAAGTTCCTCCTAATGTTCAGCCTAAACCTCCTCTTGTGCAATTTGAGCCCATTTCCTCCTCTTGTGCAATTTAAGCCCATTTCCTCTTGTCCTATTATTCGTTACTGGAGGGAAGAGCCTGACTCTCACCTCACTACAATCCCCTTTCAGGTAGTTGCAGACAGTGATCGAGTCTCCTCTCAGCTTCCTCTTGCAGGCAATACTCGGCTGCATGAGTAGAGCTGGAACCCAAATCATGTTTTCTGCTGAGCAAACAGCAGTAAAAAATCAGCAGATGTCCATAAAAGTGAGATGCATGGTCCTGAAGCTTCAGTTTGCCTCAGAAAGTCTGCAAGTCTTGCACGGCTGAGGCCCTTCCTTGCACCGTGCTTCTACCACCATGGAAACATTTAAAACACATAAAATACCAGTGTGTCATTGCTTCCAAACCACTGCTGTAGGGCCTACAAAGCTTCACTTCTATAAGTAGAAATACGTAGTCTATTAGCAGTCATAAGACAAATGTCTTAAAATATTTTCTATATTATGGAAAAGTTTAAGAGCTTATGATGTAGAGAAAGTATCCTGAAATCATTTAAAACAGAGAAAGGCAGAAAAACAGAAGAAAGATAGTAAAACAGAAAAAGGCAAAGAAAAAGGCTGGTGAGAACCTCAATATGCTGTTTTGCCAAGCCAGCAAAAAACATTAGGAGAAGGGAAAATGAAAATAGGCATAATTGTGAATTTCCACACGTCTTTGGAGAGAAAAGAAGTTATCTGAGATTAATTTGTCCAAGGCTGGAAGACTGCCAGAGACAATGGTCTCACCTTGTGCTCCATGGCACTGTGACCCACATCTCCACTTGTAAATGATCTGTTGCTGCAACCAAAGGATCCCAACAAGTCTATCCAGACTCTATATGGTGAAGCCTCCTCTAAGGCTCACAGGCTGCAGACATTCTTAAAAACACTTCAAGTCAAACTTTCTCATACTTGTTTTTGCAAGATGAGTCATCCGTTCATACTGACATTGATGGATATCTAAATCACCTGAGGAAAGTGAGCCGTCACACTTGGGGCTTACAACTTACGGCAGCTCTCACTCCACTGTCCCCTTGGCAGCAGCTATACCAGTGACTGCTAAATCAGACAGCTAAAAATCCCCAAGCTATGGGAGGAGAAGCCGTGTATAAAGCAACTGAAAATTCCTGATGTATATGAGAAAAAAACCCAAACTAATTTTGGCCTAATTATTTTTAACGTAGCCTGTGCTGTTCAGGATTATTTACTTTGTACACAATACTTAGAAGAAAAAAAAAAAGGTATTTCAGTTTGCAGGTTGAACAGGGGGTTAAGAACAAATAAATGCCAACTGGATTGCTCAACATTGTACAAGACTGCCATTAGCTTTTCTGAAACCAGCACCTGCAAGCTGAGAATTTTGAGATGTTAATTGGGTTGATAACATTAGTCTGGGGGAACATTTCCGCAGGGTGAGAAGTAAGGCAAGCTGGATCTGCTGACAGGAATAAACACTCTTGAATTCTGAATGCAGCGAGGCTGAAAATACATCTAACTTCCCTGAACACCCTCCCACAGCATCGCTTCCTGCTTTTCAGGTACCTGGTTATAATTGCCGTGGGGGATGAGAAGCAGGTAGAGGAAGCTGGCAGGGGCAGACTGTCAAGGAGGCAGGCAAGGAAATAAGTCCCTGTCCTGAGCGGAAAGCACAAGTAGGAAGGATGAGGGATACTTAGAGGGAAGTATGATGTGTAGGAAGATAGCACGAGCATGGTAATAACCAGCTCCTTTCAGACCATTTTACTGATGAGGTGATATTCCTGCTAGCTGCAACGCAAAACAGTTTTCCTTCCTGGGCTCTGCACATCTCTCTGTATCTGATAGTAAGGACCAGCAAGACTCTCCTGGCTCTGGCTATCTCCCTGTCTGCCATCACCAGCAGCGCTCCCCTGCCCAGCTCCTGGCCACCCTGGCCCTTGGTGGGGGGCACAGCCTGAGAGCCCACTGTGCCATTGCTCTGTGGCTGACATGTGAGCCTCAACTTAGTTTTTAAACTCCAGATGAAGAAGGGTTTCCATGTCATGCTAATGTCCACAAAAACTGTGCATCTTGCAGCAGTCATCGGACCTGTTCAGATGAAAAACCTCACTCCAGATCCCTACACCAGATAAGACTCACAGACTGACTTGCTGGGGGCTCTGCCACCTCCTGTAAAGCTTGATTTGATTTCATTTCATGTATAAACAAAACTATTGCCTAAGTACTGCAATAATTTTGAAGCCTCTCTGAACTTTAAAGGGAGAGAGTTTTAATATCATTTACATTTTGCTTCTAATTAAATGCATAGCTAACTGTCCATAGCTAAAAGGCAGCTTTGCAGAGGCTTATGCAGCCTGCAGCCATGTTTCACGATGCAGCACAGCAGTGGTTGCAGTGGCTTGGATGGGGCACTGCTGGGCAGGGGCAGATGCTGGTGGGCACAAAGATCAGGCATGGGGAGTCCAGCCACTCACTCACCCCATGGCCAAAGGGATATTCATGGGCATCTCTACCTTCCCAGCTGAACCAGTTGTAAACAGGAGTCAAAACCAGTTTCTTAAAGATTCATGAAAGCACCAGACAAACTAAACTGCAGTTACAGGATGCTCCAGCATTAATCTCCATTCAGGTCATGGTCTTCAAGTAAATGATGTATTTTGTACAGAGTAAGATAACAGCAGGATGTTTATCCTGAGACACTCTCTTACATCACTAACCCCACTTCAAAAGAGAGCCCCTGCTCAGGGTACCTGGCTGTGCTGCCTGGGGAGCAACCGATGGCTCCTCACAGCTATGTATCCCCTGCAAACATTTTTACTCACTCAGTCTGATTAAAACAAGAACTTCCACAGGCAAACTGAGGCTGCGCTCAAACCCCTGTCTTTGCAGTTTCAAAGGAAGAGTGGGTAAAAGCTACTCTGGGGATGGCAAGACAGATGGGAAGAGTTTGGGTAGGGGCCTCAGAGTTTCAAAACTGGAAGCTGTGATAAGAAAATAGCTTCTCTGCCTCAGTGTTTGCACCTGTAATGCGTATTAGTAATCTCAAAGGTATTATTTCAAAACAGTATCAGCAAATTGAAATGTCAGGTTTATTTTCTAAATGTCTCTATTTTCCTATGTTCCTTTTGTCTGGAGATATGCTCTGCTCCTTGCTGCGACCCACACTGAAACCATGGGGATGTTTCCTGCTGGATAGAGTTCAGGTTTGCTATCTTGACTGGAAAACAAAGGAGAGAACACTGAGAAAAGATGATGGTCATGTTTTTCTGACATCATTTCTGTTTACAGACAAGCATTCAAAACAATTGCATATCAACTGAAGGAGTTATTGATATACTAGGCAATGCAGAAACTTGCCTAGCTCCTGAAACAGAAAAAACATCAGAAAAATTCAGCTATGGTAAGAAACTAAGAGGGTTCTCAGGCATAAGTGTATATCATTACAGTTTTCTGTAGTTTCAGCTGTAAGATCATTTTCATATTAATACAAGGAAAAATCAGAGGGCTATTTGTCCAGGGAAGGACAAGCAGTAACAGCTATGTGTCAGATTCCATATACACTGGGCACAGGAAAGGTTGGTTCAGCTACTCCTTCTGCCCCAGGAGATTTGAACATCCTCAAACAGGAGGGATTCACATAAGCAGGATAAATTTTCTCATGCTGCTTGTGTTCACATCAACTTTGTTGATGGAGTAGTGGCGGGGACATAGATGCCCCATCTGTAGCACACATGTCATAAAGGGAAGGTTTTAGAGCCTTTATAGTTCTTTCCTTTCTCTCTTTCTGTCTAAAGTTCAATTTTTAAGAGTTTATCAAGAGGGGCAATGGAGAAAATGAAGGTCCATCTGCCAGGATCTAACACAAAATACTCTCATCTCCCACAGTTTGAAGAATTTATACTTTCCATTAGCTTGACTCCATTAGAAATCCTCAGAATGAAATATTTTCTTTAATAAAATAAAATGTTTTCTCCTGTTTTTGGTTTCAAAGAGAATAGGTTTTCTTTTTCCCTACTAGAATTTTCAGCTGACAAGTTTTGCTAATCTTTTAACTGAGCTCTGCTGAATTAAGCAGAATAAGAAGCAAATAAGCAAATAAGAAGCTTGAGGAAATAAACTTAAGCAAGTAAGAAATTTAAATAAATAATATTTGCTTGCATGATGTAATTAAAACAAAGGAATAAGAACAGAAAGAGAAAAGAAACAGGCAAAAGCACCTTACCAAACTTCTGTAGTTCTGGGAAAGACTCACCAGGCTTTGGCAATATTTATAGGAAAAATGCTATGTACTTTGTCCAGACTCTGTTGATAGGCAACCCACACAATCTTTTAAAGACACAATGCAAAAACAACAACAACAAAAAATCCCCTTTGATTAGCTAACCAGCTACATGTCACCGGCCACTGGCAATGAGATCATCGTGGTTTTGGCTGCATGGTCAACTGAGAAGATTATTCTTGGATCCTTGCCGTTAAAACTAGCATGCTGGACACGAATCAAAAAGGACAAAGCGCTTGTTTCCTGTTTCTATACTCCTGAACCTACTGTGGGTATTTTTCTCTCCAAAACTTTCCCAAAGAGAAAAGCATTCCCCCAGACAAAATCAGGAGAATGCAAGAGCTTGACTCCTATCGCCGTACGTCGTCTTGGGAAGCCGATGCAGAGAAAGGGCGGGTCAAGTTGTGACAGGTGAAAGTGGGTAACATCAGTGACTTGGAGCCATTGGTGAAACACAGAAACTACACTGATCTTCAGAAATGATACTGTAATCTCAAATGCCTATCTAATGATTTCTTTTCAGCTGAGCTGTAGAAATGGAGTTGTAGCTACATGAATCACTTCTTTAAGTGTAAGATAAGATTTCCTGACAGACACAGATCTTGAGCAAAACAGATATTTTGCATTCTAAGACTAATGTAAGGCTACCCAACAATTTCCATAAGCAAAACATTTTATTTAAAGGGATTTACTATACTGAGTAACAGAGGGAAAACCCTTGTGCTCTCAAAACATCATGAATCTTGCCACAGCATTAGTAGGGCATCACTTGGAGTGTGCCAGGCTAGGCTCTGACCAGCAGTTACATGCTTCTGGCCAAGGGCTGTGTCTTTCTCTTCTGGGTGATGGTTCATTTCTTCCCATTCTTCCAAGCCTGCAGACAAGCCAGAGAGGTGTACTTTGTGAGCTCAAGGCATCCAAGAGCAAGCAGAGACTTGGTACAGGAGACTGCCAACACCCAGCAGGCATGTGGACACTTTAATATCCAGTAGCAAAGCCCTATCTTTCAACTGAAGCACAATTTCCAGGTGGAAAAGAGGACTCATCCAGTGAAAGCTGGACATACAATATTAACAGTGCCATGGAAGCAGCATTTTTTGACACCCAAGGAATAAATTACCCATGGAAAGAGGTTTCCTTGTACACTAAGTTTTCTCAAGTTTGTTCTGTTTTCTACAAAGTCTCTCCTTCATTCTAGCAGAAGTAGATTGCTAGTATCTTTAATGGCATTATTGTTCTTGTTTTAGTTGTATTTTATGGAAAAAAACCATAAAATCCTATGCAGAATAACCTCAAAAATTGTCATTGTTAATGTCGAGCCTTAACATCAAAACCATGCAGAGAAAAGATGAAAATCCTCATTCTAGGCATTGTTACCCCTATGGTCCCACGGATATGAGCAGAGCCTGAACATTCAGGGCTGTTGGACATGAAGCCTTCAGCCCAAGCTCACAGACTGTACTTTGGTACAACTCCAAGACCGTGCATCTTTCTGAGAAACCACTGAGTCAGAAGGGTAGGTTTTTGCTGTGCATTAGAAGAGGGCCTGTCACCTTTGCATGAAACATACCAATCATCTGTGCCAGGCATTTGTGTGCATGCAATATGGGATAAATATTATGCATGAGTAGAAACACTGATTTAATGCTACAAAAATACTTTAAAACAATTTTGTCCTACCCACACTGTGAAAAGCAAATGCCTGTGAATCAGGATTCTCTCTGCAAAGAGCTTATCTGAATTCCTGCAGGATGCTTCATACCATGGAGTCATTTCCCAAGAACTCAGATAATTGCTGCAGTTTAATTAGTAGAAAGGATTTGCTATTTCAGTGACCAGAGCACACTTTTTCACCACCTGAGCTCTGAGACCATCTGTATGGACAGGACATTGTCTCTCTGGATGGCGCCCTTGAGTGCAGCTACTTGTTCTCTCTCTTTACTGATAAAATTAGGCTTATTGTCACGGTCTCAATCCAGTGACAGAGCTCTAAGAACAAAAGTGTGTTTTAGATATTTTCTAAAATTTCCTCAGTTTTCAAAAACCTCTTCAGCCTTGTTTAGATTTAGGTTGGTGTTTCTGTACTTGGCCAGTGCTAAGCATCTTCATGAAAGAGCTTCCTAAAGGCTGACAGGGCACCCAGTGGTAATACCCATAGTCCCTGCACTAGGTTAACAACCCTTGGGAAAATCCTGCACAAGGAGATTAATTCCTTCTCTCCACAAGGCATATCAGAAATCTCTCTCTGCTTCCCAGCCTGCAAGAAACCTGCTGCTAAGATAGCCAAATCCTCCCCATGGTGGTCTACATTGCAAGACCTCACAGCACTGGCTGCTTGAAGCATTAATTTCCATGAACGTCTCACAGGTGGACTCTTGGCTTCAGTATTTGAATGGAAATAAGTATTTCTCTCAGGATGTGACAGCTCATGATGGGAAGAAAGGCAAAGCAGCTGCAACCCAAATCAGGAGAGGTTTATAGGGCTGCTTGGGGTGCCTGAGCAGCACAGGCAGTGGGAGCTCAGCATGAGCCAATAGTGTCAGGGACAATGTCAGGACAGCAAAATTCTGGTAATGTGTGCCGGGAAGGGCTTTTGGCATGCTCTGGGTCAGAGGCACCAAGGGCAGGAGGGCTAGGGGCAGAGTGGTGTCACCCAGCTGCCACCTGACCCAGCTCCACACTTCATCCCATGGATGTCACTCCTCATGTCAAATAAACACAGAGCAAGATGTACATGGAAGTATCACAACAGCTGGGTGTAATGTCTGCAGAAAACATCACAGGGAGAAAAAGCATTTCTACCAGAAATCCTCCAATATCATGTCACTGAAACCAATATGCATTAACAGAAATCCATTCCAGTGAAACTTTCATTGGGAATGATAATTTCTGCCACCTCATACATATAATTTTTGATGTAGATACATAATTAAAAATCCTGTACTGGTAGAGATGATAGCATAGAATCCCTGCTCTTGACCTCTAGCTCAGGCTGTACCCCCTACAGCTGACTCCCATGGCTGCTAACAAGGGGTGGATGAGGCTCTTCCTCCAATGCCCTCAGAAGGGCAGAGAATTGCCCTAGAGAAACTGACTTTTACTTCTCTTTTTTTTTCTTTCTGCCTTCCCAGCCAAAACAAACTGCTGCCTTTGGAGCTAGAAGGAAGTGGGGGTGGAGCAGGACAGTTCGCATGAGTGAACTATGCTGAGCAGCAGTCTGAAGCAAACTCCAACAGTGAATTTTAGGAGGGAACTGTTCATAGGCATTAAGCCTGTGAAGTGGATTGTGTTTAGCCAGACAAGCCTTCATGACCTCTAACTTACTCTGATTTCATTACAGTAAAATTTAAAAGTGCCTCTCCAGTTGCCAATGTATCTTCTGCTTCAGTTTCATTTTTAAAATCCCTACCTAATTACAGATGGATGTATAATTAAAAGGAAAAAATACAGAAAAAAAATTGGGATGGACAGCTGTATAATTAATTTTTTTTAAAAGCTGTAAATTTTCAAAGAATAGTCAAGCTCAAAATAAAACACCCTAGCTCTGAAAAAGATTACCAACTTGTCTTTGACTCTTTTTCAGAGACCTGTTTGCAAAGGCATTTCACAGTCTCCTCTTACAGAAATCCAGCTCCATGTTCTCACTCCAGGACTGCTGCCGGCTTCATGTCTAACAGCTAAATCCTTTCACATTTGTCTTTGAAAGAGGCTCTTTTTAACAGGAAATTGTCCTGTGACACCAGGCTCCTGTGCTCTTTAAAGCAGCTCAAGCTCTGTAAAATGACCTCTCTTGACTTGCTTTCTCAGTTGGCTCAAGACATCTCCTGCATGTTGTTTCTACAGCGGTAACCTGAGGCTTCAGAAGATGCTGTAACAGATGGTTAAAGCTAAATCAGCATGCAAAAAAAGAGGAAACACTTTAACATTAATCTACCTAATACACTCTTTTCTCTTTACATCCACTCTCATAACCAGAATTTTGGGTTTTTTTTTGTACAGGTCCATGACTCGTACCCAGACGCTACTCACAGCCAACAGATAGGATATTGCATTTTGTTAATACACAGCATCATTTAACAACTGTGATCTGCTGCATATTACCGAGGGAGCTATCTGAGAAGCACAAGATGCTTTGGAGACCATGGAAATATAGGTGGCTCCTTAGGTCTCTGAGGGCATCTTGTATCTCCTTTTCACAACTATTTTAACTTGTCAATCAAATAATGATGTTTCTGTAATTACTTTAAAGGTACTGATCTCACTTGGTGCATGCTCTGCACTGCTGTGTAAGTCGTAGGATTTGAATAATTATACTGTCCTGGAAAATACCAAACAGTAATCCCAAGTGAACAGCAGAAGCTGAGTAAGGTATCATGAAATAATGTGACAACCAAGTTGTACACGTATAACACACAGAATAGTTCGCTATTACCACTTGTAACTGTAAAATAAATATGGCACTTCCCTCTCTCCTCACTGAGTAGAGAGAGTAATGCATTCAGCAGCACAGAACTCAAAACAGTCTCTAGTCAAAGACTAGTCTACTTTGCAACATCTTTGGTATCCTGGAGTTACTCTAGATTTGCACACAGGTACCAGAAGGCAGAATCTGGCCAAATCACTTTAAAAAAGACTGAACTGCTTGAGATATTAAGACTTGAGAACCCATCTCTTAATACACCATTGCTCTAATTTCTCTTCTTAAAGCATTTGCACCAGTAATCAGAGGTGATCACCGAGCACCATCCTGCACCTTCTGAAAAGCCCTGAAAGCCTTCTGAAAGCCCTGTCTAGAGAGGCTAATCCCCATCTACTCAGCTGATAGATTTGCAAAGCAGGGCAAGGAGGCAGATGCGTGTCTGAGGAAGTGAACAGGGCCCAGTTTGTCATCCCAAATTGTCACAAAATACCTACTAATAATGAAGACAACTATTTCAAATGCAAATTGTCAACAGTGAGTAAAGAAGTGGAGCAGAGAACCACAAACAGGGGAAAACCATGAATGTAAACATGAAAATTAATTGTTCAAGGGTAACTACATATTATGTTTTGTTCAGCATTACTAGTGTGAGCTCAGGTCCTGTTAGCCCTTGCTTGAAGCAGGCTCCTCTGATGTGGCAGATGCTGAAAGACCTGCAGAGCTTGAAAAGAAGAAAAATAGGAACTGCATGAGCTCAAGGAAGCTGGGAAAGAAAGTAGAACTGGCACATCAACAAAAGCAAACTTAGTCCTCAACACAGCAGCACGGTGGCACCCAGGATCCTCATGAGCCCATGAACAGTGTTGGGGAAATCATGTTCTTCTGCTACAGGCATGATGCACAGAGATTTCCACATAATTTTGTGCCTTGCTGCCTTTACTCCTGATACATTGCCACTTATTCTCTGCACTGCCAACATGGCAGAGCTCCACCTCCAAATATAATATTTCCCCTATGTTTCACCTCCTCTCACGTGTCTGCCCCTTCCTCCACCTCTGCGAGTAGCCACAAAGTCCTCCCTCCTATTCTCACTGTAAACTTCTCTTTTCTGAGAAAAACTGTCTGCCTGTGATAGCAGGTGAGAGCAGGCTCAGCCACGGATGCCTTCTTCCCATGCTAATGTGGGTAAGGAAGATTCCCAATGGCAAACATACATGTAAATGTACATGGCTGACTATTGGCCTTGTCTTTCGACCACCCCTCACCCTCAGTGAGCTTGACAAACTTTTACTCATCTCTTCTCAGGGTATCTCTCTTCTCTAGGAATGGATGTCTGTTCTGTTGGTGTACATCTTGCCTTGGGTCTCAGCAGGCTGCTAACATACAAGAAGATAACAGTAACAGAGCAGAGGTATCACTGCAGAAAAGGATTTGTGGTCATAGAATCATAGAACGGTAGGGGTTGGAAGGGACCTTTAGAGATCATCTAGTCCAACTCCCCTGCCACCTAGAACAAGTCACACAGGAACGTGTCCAGGCAGGTTTAGAAGACCTCCAGAGAAGGAGACTCCACACCCTCCCTGGGCAGCCTGTGCCAGAGCTCCCTCACCTGAACAGTAAAACAGTTTTTTCTTGTATTTAAATGGAACTTTTTGTGTTCCAGCTTCAACCCATTACCCCTTGTCCTGTCACTAGATACAACCGAAAAAAGTGATGCCCCAACCTCCTGATGTACACCATTTAGATATTTGTATATATTAATGAAATCCCCCTGCAGTCTCCCCTTATATAGACTAAACAGCTCCAGTTATACATGTCCCAGGATATATGTGGACAATTTACTATGTGGGCCTAGGGACTGCTCTGACTGACTGAGCTGCAGCTCTCACAGTGACCAATGCATGGAAAGGGATACACATGCCTCAAAATCTCCAAACTCATATTCAAGAAGCAAACATGAGACAAAGCCAGGAGATGGAGAGACAAAGTGACAGTGTCTGGTAGCTTAATGGTGAAGAGCTGAATCTGTGGTCTGAATGGGATGCGATGTTGCCTCCTAGGAGCTAGGATGGGATTAATATAATAAACATACAGAGGGAAGATCCCCTTAGGAATACAGGGAAATTTTCAGAGTCAGTATTTTCAAGTGAAATCTAATGAGATGAGCAGCAAGCAAAGCAATACTTAATAGGATCATGTTAGAAATGTGAGACTAGAAAAGCCAAGGGGAAGTTCTGAGATTGCTGTGGTACCTGCTGCAGGTCAGCAAAGACATGGCATAGCAGCCAAAGGATGCAGGAGTGCTGCAGAAAGGGCCCTGCATTGGCAGGGCTCACGGGTGCTTCCTGCAATGAAAGGTTAGCACTAAGATTAAATGGTCTTAAGCAAAGAGGGTGCTAACCTCCCTGTGTTCACAGCTGACAATTCAGAAGAGCTTCAAGATAAGTGGAAAAAACTAGGGGAGGCACTTGGCTCAGAGGTCTCATCACTGGCTCCAGCATATAGCATAAAAGATAAATCACTGATTTTTTTTACTTCCTAAATATATATTCTCACTTCTCAATTGTACACTGCAATAGGTATTGCACAAAGCCAAGCCACATGCTGTTTGCCTATGGCGGCTGTTTGCCTTCGCTGCTGACAGCCCTGTGGGATTTAAACATCTTCCTAACACAGACATACCTCTCGAGTCTATCTCATCTGAGTTTTCTGCAAGCCCAGGGCAATGGCTGAATATGTGACTCTGCAAATCCAACTGTCTGTTGGCACTTTTTATGGCTTAAAGAGACTCTCAAAAGTCAAAATACTAATTAAAAGAGTGAAATATAAGCGCTTGGTGACAGCTACATTAACGTACACACACAATGTGGAAGGTATGGGAAAGAAGTGAACTACTGTAGAAAGGTTAATAAATGATGCAATTTGTGACCTAGGCAACATCACTAAACAGAACAATGATTCTTGGACCTGCAGTGGAGAGAAAGAATAGATAGAGACAGAGGGGTGGGTGATGCAATGTCAGACACTGCTAACAAAAACCTATATGATAATGCAAAAGAATAAGGAGGTGGAACATTATAGGATTGAATAAATGGGATGAAACCAAGAGCAACCATAAAAGGAAATTGAAGCCGGACATCAGGAAGAGATCACAGCATAATACAAATTTGTTTGGTTTTTCACACCAGGCAAAGAGGATTCTGTGATTCTATGATTCTGTGATTCTTTTCTTGATACCTTAGTTACAAAAAGATACTAAGTGGTTCATGTAAATTAACCCAGAAATACCAGACTTCCCAGTTAATCTATTTGATGCATGGATAAAAGTGAAACCATAGATGATTTTTTTTTTAAAGTGAACATTTACACTACTTCCAAATCCTCACTAAAGTCTCTCAAGCCACCCAGTAACAGTTTCAAGTTTTAAGCTGCATTTTACCAATAATGGGTCTTTTAAAATTATGCCCACCAAGAGCAACACAACATTTTGCAGTTTCTGGAGCTGATACACTCCACAGTCGGCAGAGAGAAGATATGATCTTTTACCTCAAGCAAAATCCCAGCCACTCAAAAGACTTCAATGGGTACCTTACTTTCTAACCCTCCCGCTGTGCCATAACCCTCCTGCTGTGGCATGGCAGGTCTGTCCTTATATATCGTCCTCAAACACGAGAAAACTTCTTCCATCCTCCTTGTACCTGACAAACTCTGGAGCCAGTTCTTGACACTACTGCCCCGAAGGAAGAAAAATGAGAAATGTCAGCTTACTAGCTGGAAATTGTTTAAGCGTATTCTTCCTCCTTGGAGACCTGAGAGCAAGGAGCTGAAATGTGATGTGTGTGAGAGTCCCTTTGATAAGAGGCCAAGAACTGACACCAATAAAATAATCAGGCCTTCAACCCAGGCATGCACATCTGGGATAACTATCTCCAGCTTCCATCTGACAAGAGAGTAATCCTATTAATATGAGTCTTTGACATTACATTAAGTGCTGCAGCAAAAACCCCAAAGATTAAATGAGTTCTACTTGAATTCTCTCTGGCTTTTATCAGTGTCCTAAACACCAACTCTTGTGTAGCGGGGGGATTTTACGTTAAGGGGCTATCTCAAGGATAGGTTCAATCCCAGCCTGCTCACTCTGGGACCTTCTGCACTACAATTCCAACTACAGAAATCTGATGGGGAAAAAGGCAGCCTCTCAGACACAGCTGTGAGGCTTCACATGGCACATGCCAAAGGCCAAGCCCTGCACTCAGCTCCGCAGCTGCCCTTTGGGAGGGAGAGCGGGGCTGTCCCCAGGCTGCGCAGGGACAGCCTGTGTGGTGCCGATCCACGGAGGGCACGACACAGCGCCTCCAGCCCAGCGCTGTGTCAGCAGCAGAAGCACCCGCCTGGGCTTCCCACTGCTGGGCTCTGTGGAAGCTGCAAGTCATCTCACATGATGAAAGAGGGGTATGAAACATCTGTCCCAGCTCATGTGGGCCAGGAGAGAGGGAGACAGCTCCTGAGCACAGGCTGGGTCAGCTGGGAAATGCGCTAACCCTGAAAGAATGAGCGACTCGGCTCCTGTGGCTGATGTCAGCTGCTCCTGACTTCTCCTGCCTCAGGTGAGTTGATTCATGCATTTTACAGCCATGAAGTATGAAAGATGCTATTGTTCCTTGAAGATCCCCACAGTTGGCCCTGTCCTTGCTTCCTTACCAATGGGGCTGAACTACAACTTTGCTCAGCTCCAAGTCATTCCTTGGCTCTTATTTTCCTTCTCCCAAATCCAACTAACCATACCTCTGAGCACACGAGATCATGGGAGAAAAGAACGCAGCCAAGACTTCAGCTCAGCCCCAAGTCTTTCAGCTCTTCCTGATTTGTTTTTTCACTGCCTCCCCCGCCTTCATTTTTTCTCACCAGTCTGCTGTGGGTAATGAAGACAGAATATGCATTTTGCCTCTAGCAAGAGGTTTTCTTTGTTCAGATCAGCTGCCTCTGAGTGGAGTAGATGATTCTGGTACAAGAATGGGATGCAACTCACAGTAAATGAAGTAAGAAAAACCTGATGGTTAATTTACTGGCTGCTTCAAGGACAGATTCTGCCCTGACCCCTTCTTGCCTGCAGCAGCTATAGTGCTTTTACGTACTGCTGTTCTCCTGCAAAGAGCAAGACTGTACATGCAAGTACAGCTGCTTCAGAGATTGATTCAGGGATGAAGTGCACAAATGTTGTGCTACTGCAGACAGTCAGAGTCCTCCACACTGATCTGGTAAAGGTGAGCATCCTACTAGATATCTGGCAGCCCACAGGACACTGTGCCTGGCTTGGGACTCCCACTCTGTGCAGCTCTGCTGAGCCCCAAACAATGGCTGAAGTCATGGACATGCACCGCAGCCATCCTGGGGGAAAGCCAGGATTCAGGTGAAACCCATTAAAACCAGCCCAGCAATTAACAACCTACAGCTCTCAGTACAAGAAAATCAACTACTGTACCACTTGAAGTGTAGCACATGTACATACACGAAAATACTAAAAGGGAACTTCAAAAGATACATAGAGAAGCAAGGAGGAGCTGGAAAGGCTGAGCACTGCCCAGAAAAGGAGCCTACAGCGGTTTTTGTCTCATTGCCTTTGCCAGTTGCCTTTCATAAACAACATTTGGGAGAAAAAGCATCCATAAATGTCAACAATTGCAGTTTATACATGATCCATGACCTATTTGTAAGCTGACTCAATTTCTTAATTACATTTGCCTCTAGATGGTAAGAACCATACAAAAAATTGGTATCTTTTGTGGAGCTTTAAGTGAGCAAATTACCAGCTTCCGAAGCCTTCTTAACACCTCAGCACCTTCTGGCGCGAGCTCAGTCAAGGATGGGTATGGAAAAAAGAATACGTTTGTAAGAAAGAATGTGTATCATCTGTTATTCCCATACTGCTCCAAAGCAGAGCAAACAGCCAAGCTCAGGTACAGCTCAGCTGCACACAGCATGCTCTCCTATGGCCCCAAAGAGGGAGGAAATTCAACTGGCTAACTTGTATAGACTAGCGTTTGGAAAGTTTTAGCAACATTTTAAAACATGCTGGGAGAAGCACATTGTTCTGTCTCCATTGGACTAATGCTGGTTAGATCAGGGGTCGGCAGTCCTTGAAGGCTGGCAGGCAGAGAGACTTGCATAAGAGAATACCTTTGCCAAGAGAAACTAAGCAAGCTCTTGGAAAAGCTGCTTCTGCAAGGGGCAACATGCTGCAGACTCAGTGGTCCCTAGTATTTAGGTTTGGGCAAGGCAGTGACCTCCCACTCCTGATATATCTTAATGATCATTACCCTGTGTTTCTTACTTCTCATTTTATTCAGTGCAATTTCAAGAGTTATTTCACAGGACACAGAGAATTAGCAGTTACGCTGCAAAATACTGGTCACTGTAGGACTTTAAAAGCAAAGTTACATGACTGAAAAACAGAAAATATTAATGAGCTGACCTTTTAGCACTGAATTAAAGTTTACTCTGCAAATTAAAGGATAATAAATTGAGTAAAGTAATACCTTCACAGAACACAGCAATTAGGCAATTAAAACCATAAAAAAGACATGAAACAGTTCAGCCGAAGACAGGAACAGCAATGTAATATCCTGGTATAATGGTCATTTTATTTGCCACTCCAGCTTGTTTGGCTGATCATCATAATTCTGCCATTTCTAACAGCACATAGAAAAGGATTAAAAAAGGAAAATTTAACAGTTTGCAGATTTTTCATCTAGTCTGGAGTACACAGTTAATTATTATTAGAAGGTGCAGTCTCTGTCTAGACTGCCTCACTCCCTGCCTCCAAGGGTCCCAGCTCAGGCTGCTCAGCCCCTTTACACTCCAGCACTAAACTTTGCTAAATGTCCCATGTACAGGCACCCCTGAGCAGGGCATGGGGCCACCGCAGGAGTGGCTCCTGCTCCACTCCCCATCGCCTGCCCTGTGCCACGTCGCTCCAGCACTACCCAAGAACCGCTTCGGGCACACTGCGAGCTGCTGGGCATCACCTCAGACAACACCTTTTAAAGCTTCCTCTAGGTAAGATTTGCAGAAGCAATGTCAGTGCTTTTTGGGCCACTCAACTTATCTGAGCATCAAACATGACTTTAACAGCAAATGTTAAGTTGCAAAGGGTCTCTCTGTGGTGTTTTGCAGATCGCTGTATCAGAAACCAGAGCATGAGAGGCTTCAAACAGCCTTGTGTTCTGCAAATGAAGCCTCTACTATAGATCTTTTTCAGTGCAGGAAACAGGAACAAAACCAAGTGTTCTTCTACTCTGCATGGACATGGAGAGAAAAACACTCTTTTCTGGGATTTTTGTTTGATGTGGAGGAGATCCACAACTGCAGTTACTGTAGAGCTCAGATACCCTATATGATAAGACCTGACATACTTCTCAATTCATGCCAAGCCTCAAGAGTAAGGGGCAAACAGCAAGCTGGCTATACTGAAAAAAAGTAAAAGTAAGCAACTGGAAAAATCATTACAAGGTCTTGTATCCTACTGCATGATTTAAAAAGTGGTAATGAGTCTCATCTCGTGTTCCTTCCCAATTTACAGTTGAATTTCTATATCTCCTCAAGTAAATTTTTTTTTCCCTAGAAAGATACACATGCACTAAAGTCATCCATTAAAAATTTTGGGATGAAAGGTTTACAAGATTTTTTTTTTTCTTTAATGTACCGAAAACCCCACTCGCTGCATTCTAACCTTTCAGCATTTTGAAAGGTCTTGTTGCAACATGTTTGTAGTTCACCTTTGGTTGCTTGGGAAGCAGTAGCTAACGCATACACAATATAAGACTGGTGACTAAGTAGTATGGGAACCAGTATCTTCAGGGCATGTTCTAGGTGTAGCCAAGAATCAAACTTCAGAAACTAGGTTCCCCCCCCCACCCACAATCTATGCTGAAGAGCTCTCAAAGGAGCCAAATGGAATTAGCCTCTTCTCAAACTTGTTTCAGAAATGTACTGGTTTGGGAGGTGGTTGATGTGCAGATCGTTCCCCCAGAGCTTTTTCTCTCTTTCCTTCGTGCTCAGCTCTGCAGAGCTCATGGAGTCACCAGACATGTATATAACAACATGGAGGAGAAAAATGGCCAGGATTTTCATCTCAATCGTGAACAAGGTATTTTTAACCCACATTTTTTTTCTTTTTTTCTCAGCTTTATTTGTGGCAAATGGCCTTTCCAGTAAAGCCCTTGTTTGTGAAGGGTGGAGACATCTGTTTTTACAGTCCTTGCACAGACTATTTGAAAAACTGCAGCTTTCTTATGTTATGTAAATAGAGAGAAACCATTCGCCTATCACTACTTGACTTCAGCTGTTAACAAGTAACCCACACCTCCATGAAGTCTTTTGTGAAGAAAGGGATAAAAAAAATATTACTATCCAAACAACCACCTGATTACTCTTTGAGCTGTTCTGTTCTGCTAAGCTTGTGTTCACACACCTGAGAGGCCTCCAGAAAGCATACATGACATGGGGATTTCTTTTTTTATTTGGTAGGTAACGCCTCACACCAGCCACAGAAAGCGTATGTCCCTCCTTTGAAAGGAGAAAACAGAAAGCCACTGCCAGCAGTTCTGCCGGTGTCCTTGCAGCTGCGCTGGGATGGATCAGATCTTCCTCCCCAGCATCCCCCCTTAGTGAAATCCCTTTGCATAGCCCACAAACCTATGGTGGTCAGAACAGACACAGATTTTTGCATATGTGTGTGTGGGACAGTTAAAAAAGGGAAGTCTCTTACAGAAATTTAGAAGTGCTGTTTGGGGTTGGGTACTGGGGCAGTACTTTTTGCTGCACTAAAAGGGTTGCCAAGCAGGAGCTGCCCCTCCAGCTGCAAGTGCAGAAGTCACCCCAGTGCTGTGCAACACCTAAGATTTGCCACCACCTGACATTAAATTATGTGAATTCACTTAAAAGCAGAGCTGAGAGATCTTTCTAAATCTGCACGCAAAAATCAATTTTGTCATCAACTTTTGGGTAGAATGTTGAAGACCCCTGAAGAATTAAATCCTGCTGGCTCAATCGATGCACATTTCCAGGCAAACTTGTGCACCCCTGAGCTGCTGCAAAGCAACGGAGCATGAGAGCTTCGCACCATGCCTTGTGAGCAATGGATAAAAGACTCGGGCCACCAAAACTCACTCAAATTTGATTAAAGCCGTGTGATTTGTAGCAAAGCAAAATAAACCGGTTCCTTTTTATCTGTGTATTTTAAGTCTGATGAGAAGTTAAAAGATCATTGTCCTCACCTCCAAAGATGCAAACATTGAATCGATTCTGATGAGGTTTACTCAACTGTTACTGAAGACAGAACTTGGCATCCCTGATTTCATTAGTAAAGCCAATTTAGCTCTGTGAGTCTCAACGAAATGCTGAAAAAAGTAATATATGTGCCCTAGAAATATGAGAATGATTTGTAACATCCATCCTAGCAAGACCCACCCCAAATATGCTTTTATAGTTGAAATGGGGATTTGCATGTGGTCCAGCCCAGCCCCTCTGGATCATTGTGGGGGCTGCACCCCTGGCTCCCAGCCCTCAGCAGCCTGCCAGCTGTATAATTTAGGTTTCATTGTCCCCACACGGTGCAATTCCTTTTGGCAATTCTCATTCTGCTTGAAATATATGTAGAATAACATGCATGAAAAGAAGGGGAAAAACCTAGGTAGAAGGTGTCTGTAATAATTTTATTAACTGGGTTTATCTAATGTACGTTTCTCTTCCTGGTCCAACCACACCGGGAAAAATGCATGAACGTGCTTATGCTCTCTATTAGCCACCACAAAGCCAGAACTGAGTGAACTTGACAGGCTTCCTAGACCCTATCCTGGTTTCATCTGGGAGAGAGTTACTTTTCTCCCTGGTAGCTGGTACAGTGCTGTGTTTTGGATTTAGTATGAGAATAATGTTAAGAACATACTGATGTTTTGGCTGTTGCTAAATAGTGCTTATCCTAAGTGGAGGACTTTATGCTCTGCCAGTGAAGAGGTGCACAAAAAGCTGTGATGGAGCACGGCCAGGACAGCTGACCCAAACTAGCCCAAGGGCTATTCCATACCATAGGATGTCATGCCCAGTAGATAAGCTGGGAAGAGTTGGCTGGATGGGGTGGACTGCAGCTCAGGAAGGCTCTAGGCATCAATCAGTGGGTGGTAAACAAGTGTGTTCTGCACCACTTTTTTTGGGTTTTGTTTCTCTCTTTTTGTTCTATTCCTTTTCATCATAATCATTATTATTATTGTTGTTATAGTTTATTTCTTATCTCAACCCAAGAGTTTTGGTTTTCTTTTCTACATCCCACTGCCAGGGGCAGAAGGGAGCAAGTAGCTATGTGGTGCTTAGTTGCTGTCTGGGATTAAACCATGACAGCCCCATATCATCCTAATTCAAAAAATGCTCTGTCATAAGGCAGTCAGAACATTTGAAGGCCATATATGTCTGTATCATTAACTAGCAGATACACTGGCCTGAGCTTCACAGGGAACCACAGGCTGCTGGGACTGGCTTAAGACTCTGCATCTAATGCTTGTGTTTCCTCATGCACAGAAGAGGCAATGATACCTCTTACCATACCTCTATTTACTCAGTGTCTGCATACAGCACCTGAAGACTTGATCTGCCAGTACCTTATCTACCTTAATGTAGATAAGTGGTGAAAATGTCCCAAAAAATCAAGTTCACAGTTTCCCAGGATTATGTAAATACATAATACAGAAGACTGCCATACTGAGGTGATCTGTAACTGAATTTACTGTGTTGAGATAGACTGTCTAAGGACTATTTCTTTTGATTTACATAAAGTCCCAAAATAGATGCCTCTATCTCAGTCTTAGAAAAAATACCAAAGTGAATGAAAAAGAGATGTAGCTGACCCAGCACCCTCTGACACCTGCAGCCTCTGCACTGCCCTTGCTCCCAAATCTCTGCTGCAGCAACTTCTCCTGGGTAAAAAAAAAAAAAGGGTAGATCAGTCCTTTTATTTTTGCTGCCTGTGGAGACTCTGTAATAGCAATTTCAGTTGCTGCCAAAACACAGAGGCCAGTTCTGTGACCTGGACTGGTCTCCATCAGTTTGGGACAGAGTGCTGCCAGACATACTCCACAGAGGCCACTGAATAATAATTAATGAGCTTATTAACAGTACAGCATGTATAACCTGTTTAATTTTAAATTATCCACATATTAACCGTAAAACAACTGAAAGACCAATTATTTTCTGTTATTTTGATACTCTAGAAACCTTGACAAAAAAAAAAAAAGAGAATTAACTAAAAATTGATTAGCATGTGAAAAGAATTTAAAGTTTAGATTCTGTGGTTCAGTACAAAGACAGAATTGCAATGATGTGAATGAGTTTAAATTTGTATCCATTTACATAATAATTTAAGTGCCTTACATTTTTTTTTCCCCACTGAGTTTTATTATACTGTGTTCTAGAACTTTAATGGAACAGTAATGGAAAAAGTGATTGTCAAGATCAACATCAAGAGAAGGAATTCAAACTGGCATGATATCAATATGTCTTAACCCGGCTGACAGTGAAAACAATAGGAGGTTTGGCATTAGCTATAAGGGAAGCAGATCTGAGCCTAAGTATCTGCATTTTAGGACTTTGCACAACTTCTTTTGATCTTTCAACTTTGCCGATACTGTTCCACATTACCCCCTCCCTGCTTCTCCTCCTTCCACTTTCACAGGAAAATAATCACTGTGTTTTCCCTGGAGATTTGAATTCTGGTGAGGACCTAAAACATAAAGATTACAAGCCAAATATTGTTTTCACATTCATAGATGCCAATGTGAAGTAAGCCCAGTGGTTCTTTCTTGTTCTACTGCAACTGAAAATAGACACATGTGTATGTAAACTGCAAAAATGTAAACGCCTTCACCTTTCTTAGAGTGTTAAAGATCAAATTTCTAAAATAAAATGTGTATTTTTGGGGTTATGATTTTTGTTTGTTTGTTTGTTTTCTCCCAATTCCTTCATTTTAAGCAGCTTTCACTTTCAGGTTTCCAGCTGCAGATGCTGAATAATGATGCAATTTAATTTATAGGAATGGGAGTTTTTGTTTGTTTGGGGTTTGCTGGGGGGGTTTTCAACTCAAAGAAGTATTTTTGTTCACTATTTTACATCTCGTCTAAATGGTACTAAGTAACTACATAGCAATATAGGCAACTTCTGACACAATATCCTCTTTACAGAATTGGGAGTTGCATTGCCACATGAAATCCCAAAATATGATTCCCTATTACATAGACAGACATATACGGAGAGGTATATATATCTAGATATCTATATATAGAGACATACATGGATTGAGGACAAACACATGTATTGTGAGTCCCACCTCCCAGCTCCCATGTCCTTCATGTGCTGGGAAACACAAGGAGCTCCTCAAGACCCACCATGTATTCCTCCGCTCCCACTCTCCCCTTCCATGTATTCATTCCCTCGTTCAATAAAGCTGTAAAACAGGAACTGCTGTGCCTTCAGAGATGGACATTTTACCAGGTCCAGAGCACCAGGTACTTCTCACCCAGAGGGCTGGGAGGGAACTCTGGGGCAGTCAGGAAAACCTTTAGGATTAAGTAAACATGTCCAACACCAGTAGCTTCCCACAACATACGGCCTTTTCCTTTCCCTCAGGTTTTTCCCTAAGTTCTCATCCTCCCAGTTTTGGGGGACTGCTTTGCTTCATAACCAGCTCCTGACTCTGCCTGTGGTTCTTGTTTGAAGGAAGTCAGAATTAGACTGACTTGTCTCTAAAAGAAGATGTACTTTACTTCTTTTGGAACATAAATCCAAAGGCCCTGAGACATCACTTTCTTGAGTTTCATTACACCATGACTCTCTTCCCTTGAGGGCCAGGCTGCTCTTTTCTCTTTAGATTCACTAAGTAGCAAAGGTTTTCACTATGCTATTCAATACCACTTTTGTGAACCAGAACAAAATACACTGCTTGATTTCTCCTAAAGAGGCTTTATCATGACCCAAGGCTGGAAACACTTCATGCATGTGTTTGTACAAAGTAGTCCATCACAAACTTCAAAAGACTATCACCCAGAAAATTATGTACCTAAAACCTGACAAGTCTTCACAGCAGTGTTATCTTTAAAGCCAAAGTAGCAGCCATGCTAGTTCCTGTTCTGGTTCAGGCCTGAAGGACACAAAATAATGCTTTCATCCTTTTAAGCAGCTCTTCTTCTGACATGACAGTCAAACAAATGTGGAAGCTGGGTCATTTTGCACTACTGTTGTATGGAAATGCCCAGTGGCTGCTTAAGGAAACAGAAAAAAAACCAAAGTAAATCTAAGAATTGTACACTACAGTGAGGTTCATCCTTTATAATTACTTCTGTATTTTTTCTTGCTGCTTTCTTTCTATTTATATAGAGGAACAACTTCCATACTTATTCTTAGCAAATCAGTCCTAGTGCTTGCTTTTAATTAGCCCTATTATTGAATACCTCCTTAGGCAAAATTTTCACACAGATAAAGCACGTATCTAAGGTCTGGACATATGTGCTTTCATATAGGCAAAGTCCTATATGTTTTTCCACCTGGACAAAATTGCTGGGAAGAGAAAGGAGACTTGTCCAAGAAAACCTAGAAGTGTGATGACTTTGTAGATAATTCTTACTGAATTCATAAGCAAATTAAAGCAATTTACTGCCTATCTGATTTGCCAGTGCTTTCTGAAAGACAATGAAGCTGAGACAGCACTTGACATACTCTTTTTACACAATTACTGCATTTAAATTAACAATTTCTACTACACAGTATATGCAGTAGAATAAAAAAGGGGTTTGAATGCAAGGTTTATGCTATATGTAACTCAGGAACATATGATGAGATATTCAGTAACTGATATTGGATCTAAGAAAAGGGGAATCTCGGTAAAGTAGGCAGTTCTTTTTCTCTCATCATTGTAGAAAGGATGCTCTTCATTCTCCAAGACAGCATATCAATGAACTGAAGTCCTAAGTTGGAGAAGACCATTGTTACTAACACAAAGAGAAAGACCTCCTGGACTGAACAAAGTACCCAACATCTTGACATATTAAGCCTTTGCAGTCTTGATATTTTTCCTGAAAGCGAATCTCTCTTTTTTACACTTTCGCCTAATATTAGGTGTCACTATTTCTATTTTGGGCTTAAACAACCCTATGTAAAATAACTTTCTAAGCTTACACAACCAGTAGTTGTTTAAGGCCTTGTGTCCCTTTTCTGGTGGAACAATGATAAATCATTTGACTTTAGCTCACGCCTTTCTGCCTGATCACCTCCCAAAGCTAAGAATGCATGGAATTGCTTTCCCCCAAAACACCTAACAATGCCAAGAATGCACTCCTGCCCAGAGGTTTATAAAAGCAGCACAAAAAGAAAAAGCAGAGAGCTAACATTTCAAGTTGAAGACAATAAGTGGTGACCAAAGGGGACAGCTGCATCAACCCACGAACCACAGCTCGGAGATTGATACATGGCTCTAACTGTATAAAACATGCCATGTGTGGTGGATTCAGTTTTTCAATACAAATCTCCATGTGCAATACAGAAAGTTTGTAAATTTCCATATTAAACACTTTTCTATTAATCTACTCTTGACCCAAGAAACCTTCACACCTCTAAGGAATGTCACTGCAAGGCCTAAATTGTGAGAAGCTATGGCCAATGCTAGAGAAGCCAACTCAGGTCCACCCTTCTAAGAGTTACTTCTCAGAGAAATGCCCTGCAATGACCTCTGGTCTTGGCCTAAGCGGGCAAATCTGATGAAGTAAAGCTTGTGCGATCAAGCTCCTACTCAAAGAGGCATAAATGGAGCTCTGTCACTGCAGTATTCATCAAAGCAGCATGGCTGCCATCAGGATGGGAAGTCAAGCAGTGTTTTTCTTCCAAGCATCGCCCACCGACACCTCAGCAGCAATGGGCATCTACTCGACGAGCTGCCCTGAGCAGGCTCAGGGCCATCTACCCAGAGCCACGCGCTCTGCCAAAATTGTCATAGTTTTCAGTCATCGACTTGAGGTGTAAACACTTACTCATCAAAACAGTGAAATACAATGAATGAAAGAGTTCTCTATTAAAGTGCTACATGGCACACCATAATAATATTTACATAACTTCCCATGTTATGGTGTTCAAATAATCCTCTTTCAATAGATAGAATTTTTAAAAGGGAATTTATAGATTAATTCTTTTTCTGTTTACTTTAGTAGAGATGCATTCCAGCTGTGAAGTGGAACACATTTTATCCTTCCATTATCTTCTACTTTTCAATATTTCAAGGCTGCCTGACACAGAGTCCTCTGTCAAGACTTTGGAGAGTGCAAAAGTAGTGCAATAAGAAATCTGTTTCCCTCATGTGGGAATGAGAACCACCTGAGGTATTCCTGTGGCACAAGGAAAGAATTTTCTGCATGACAGCCGCACTATGCAGAAGATAGAGTAGACTTGGTGTCTGCTGCATTCTAGCAACCTCACACACAAATTTGGTAACACAGACTGCAAAGTAAACATACCAACACACATACGAACCCCACCACATCTGCAAGTCAGGCAGTGAGCTGTCTGAGCAGATGCTACATGGTTAATTATGAGTACATTCTTTTCTCTGCATTTCTCTGGAGGCCAAGGTAAGACAGACTATGATAAAAATGCTATCCAAAAGGTCACTGCATCCATAGGCATGGTCTAGAGTATTGCAGATATTTGCCAAGATAAAGTCAGAGAAGGTAAACAGTATTTTTGAGCTGGTATTTATAAATAAACAAGGTATAGAATATGGACTTCCCTAGTTGCACAAAAATTTCAGACAATGAACAAAACAGTAGTACCCCTCCAGATGTGTGACTTGGGAAGCAAAGGCAATTCTAATGCTGGACAGCTAATGGCTCTTTGTGGGCTCACATCCTGCCATAGCACTTCCAGGCATCCTGTCTTCACCATAGCACATGCTATGATGCCAGCTGCAATACAGCCAAGTGAAAAAGACAAGACAGACGACCTGTCTTGTCTGTAAACCAGAAAGGACTCAGTGAGGAAAAGAGGCAGATCTAGTTGTTACATGGTCTTGGCTAATGCTGTTGCTCTAAATATTTTCAGTGCTCCAAATGAGTTCCATTAACAGAAACAAACCACATGTAATTTGTTTCTTTTAAGGAGAGAGAACTCTTCTCTCCCAGGCTAAAACCTCCACCTATAATCCCCAATCATCTTGTCTGTTCCAGGTTTGCTTTCTGTGGCTCTCCTGACCCAAGGTCAAGGTAACCACCAAAGTGAGGCTACATGTGGCACACCCTGCAGCTATCCTGGTCAGAGCCAATCTAGGTCTGTGTGAACATGCACCAACATCTTCTGCTCCCCTAGCTTCCAACTTCAAAATCGCCACTTGAGAAGATGCACCTTCAGAGTCAGAGGAGAGCTTAGCTGAGAATCTGGCTTGACATCTTTATAGCGACAAATGACAGAGAAATCTATAGGGTGGCAAAACATCCTTCAAACAGAAACACTACAACACTTGATGAAGAACAACAACAACAAAAAAAGAAAACCATATAAGCAAGAAGTGGGTTTCCTGTATGTCAGTCTGATGAGAACAAACTCCGTTGAGCTACCTGCAAACACTACACACTAAGGTAAGTTTTATCATCAGAGATTCTTGCCACTCTGAAAGAAAATCTGATGAAATGTGGTTGCTGTGTTGTACATAAATGGATTTGAAAGGAAAATTTTGCTCATGAAGAATTAATGCTGATTAATGCTCAGTGAAGACCTCCCCACAAAGTACGATATGCTTACAGACTGTTGCTCTCCCTCATTGGAGTACATACTCTGTTCTTCTGTTATAAATCCCTTCAGATCCCAACATGCCAAAATATGGCACACAACAGACATTATTTACAGTAAAGGATTACGATAGTCAATTTATCAGTGTTAATTTAGAGTCATTTACTTGTTGAAGTAGTTGCACATTTAGTCCAGAGGCTTACCATGAGAGTGCAACCAACGCCGGAGTTGTTTAACTGGTCCCTCAGAACTCAGCAAACCGATCTTTATCTTGCTGTCTGCCAAGTCAAAGGAAAAATTCCCATCCCCAGGAATGGTACAGGCTCCAGCCTGTACCACACCTCTTCCAGAACTGTGGCCAACTTTTTCCATCACATTTTTACAAGGCATTCACAATGCTCAAAGAATATCCATGGCTTTTAGATAGAAGATGGGTTTATCTAATTTTGCTAAATTTCAGGTGTTAGGCTTTGGGAAGGTCAGTATTTCTTTTTACACTAATGAGAATCTTCCATCAGGTAATTAAATCATATCACATGCTTACTCATAGTGTGCAGTAACATATTCCAGGTAATTGCCATATGACTGCTCTGGGAACAAAGAGTTTGCTAATGCAAACATGGCAGAATTAGGCCCCAGGACTCTATTAAAACATGGCACAACTGTCAGAGTATGGCTTTTTCATAATAACACGTGATTTTAAAGTGAAATTACATCAGGCTGGGAAACTTTGTATTAAAGCTAGTAAATGTTTCCTCATTAAAGCAGTTTATTTTTTTCACCCAAGTTCTCAATCTCGTGCTGATTTGGAGCCTTCCTTTTAAGGGATCACAAGAGTAGTAATATCCAGGAACAACAGGCAGAGACAATGACACCAAATCCTCTTGGGTTTTGAGTGTTTGTTAGACCCCTAACGTTACCTTAACACTGGTGGTTTTTTCTTCCCTTTTCAAAAAAAAAAAAAAAAACACCAAAACCCCAAACTTAGTCTAAGATGCTCAAAGAGATCTAAAGGATTAGCATGTGTGAGTCCCATTAGCTGTTAACAGTGGTACTTCAAATTGTCAGATGAGCTTCACGGCCAGGGTTAAATCAGCTTGTGCTGTACATGGAGAAGAGGTACTACAGCAAATCATGGTGATGCTTCAGCAATGACAGAAGTTCTTAGTTGCCACCCAGTGTCTTGTGCTCGAACCTGGTAAAGCCCTCTGGCCCTGTGAAATGCTGCTTGCTGCGAGAGGCCGTACACTTGTAGCGACACTCACGTAAATCACGTAATTCTGCTGATTTCCCTGAAGAGAGGTGTCAGTTGGACCGGTGTGAAATGAGTGTAACGGCTAGTTAGCAATAGCTCACCCACAGAAATCCAGACTTAATGAATCCAGAACCTGACTCTAAAGACTCTTCAGATGGTATCAATAAAGGAGAAAGAAGAAAGGCCTACGGCGCTTCAAAGCTAATGTAAGAACATTAGCTCTCCCTGCATGCAGCCTGAGAGAATTCATTTGCAAAAACATTTGAATGTTTATGATTTTTTTCCAACGCTATGTATTCAAAAATCAGGAGTTAAACCTCAAAAAGAACAGAGTTTTATTAAAATAAAAAATAATATTGGTATCTTAGTATTTGTGCTACAAAATTAAGGCATTAAATGACACTGGGGACTGATCTCTGGGAAAACTACATTTCTTAAAATGAGAAACAGATTCCCATGAAATAGCAGAGCTCCAGGTGTCAAGGCATTAAGAAAACCAGTTGCATGCTCACTTGCAAAAGTTTCATGCCAGAAAAAAAACTTCTAATGCTGTCTCCAATAGTCTCCTCCGGCAAAGGAACCTGTCTTGCCATCCTGACCGTACTGTGACAGCTTGGCTTGAGGAGAGAAGAGCAGCTCAGGGGAAGGAGGAGATACAGCCTGTGTGCAGGAGGCACCTGTGGCCCTTTGAGGCTGGACAGTGATTTGTGCCAATGCAAATCTCCTGGAGACTTGAGCATCAATTTTAGCAAGAAAAGACAGGAAAATGCTAACTAGGAGTCTATAGTTACCAAAACGATTTTATTAATATAAAATGTCTGTAGTTAGAATGAAAGCAACTTTTTAACTATTAGCAAATTTGACATATTAAAGGAAAAAAAAGAAAAAGGGGTTTCTGAGAGGCCAGTAATTAATATACTTCATTATTTGCTGCCTGTGTGAAATCCAACACACTATCTCAGCAAGTCAAAACTTCTTGTTTGTGAGTCAGGATTTGACTCACAAACTGACTTTTTAAGACTGCTAGTGAACTCATTACATCCTCAAAGCCCTACTACATCACTCTCTGATCACCGTCATTTAGGCTAAATGTAAGAACAAGGCAACATGTTCATGTCTTTTGGTAACACTACAGTTTATGTCATTGCCTTAAAAAGGTCTACGGAGTTTTAAACTTTTTCTAACAGAAATATATATAGATAGTGCCATGTTCATGAATAGATGAGATAATTTATACAGAAAAATATACAAAAGAAATCCAAGCCTGTATACTACTTAGCACTGGGTCAACTGCACGCCATGGGAAACAGACTAATCTAAAGATACAGTCAAAAAACAAAACAAACTCTTCTGGGAGCCACATCTACAGTCCTTTGTCTTCTGTATTCGGGTGCACATAAAGATCCTGCTCCTAGATCACTAGCCTCAATCAATGGGGGAAAAACAAGTCCCAGGAGGGTGCACCAGCAATTTAGTTGGCAAGAGCTGTTAGCACTCACTAGATCAGCAGAAGTACAGGAAGGAAGCTTAGGAGAGTATTTGGGATCTGAATTCATGGGAGGCAGATTTTTGTTTTACTTTAGCTGCAAATAATTAGTGTATGTCACCTACCCTGAGGGAAATCATAGTCATGATAGGGCACTTAGTATTTTCTGTAAGGTCAGCTTACAGGGCTCAAGTAGGAAAACTCTACAGACCTCAGCAAATTTGCAAGAGGATTATAGAGGTGCCTCATCTTCTTGATCCTATGACTGGGGTAACTAAAGTAAATTGTTTGAGCCAAGTCAGAAAACACAATATACTTTCTGTAGTGAGAACAACCCCAAGAAGTCAGTATTTTACACAGAGAAACTACGCCTGACGTTGTGTGTGCTTTGAAGGAAAAAATATACCTAACTCACTCACTAGAAGCCTTTGCATCATTTCTGAAGCGCAAGTACCATGGATAGATGCAAAAGATCGACCTCAGGTAGGGCAGATCTGCCTCCTGATTGCCCTCTCTTCAGGCCACCTCTTAAACTGTATCTGAGAAGAGACACACTAATAACAGGTAACAATCACAGATTATTTGAATCATGCGCAGACCAAGGAAGCTCTATTCCTGAAAAAGACCAACTCCTCCCCACCAGGGAAAGGAGACCTGTGTGCTTGACTGAAGTGCTTTTGTCTAGGCCAAGTTTTGGTAGCAAAGGGGCAACAAGAGTTGCTTCTTTAAACAAAAAGCTGCATCCAGCCAAGGTCAAACCACCACACTGATACATAGCTCTGAGCACCCCATGGTACCCTCTCCTTGAGGCAACTCCTGATTAGAAAGCACCTTCTATCAACGCACTATTTAAAAAGTAATTGTACCCTAAGGAAGGACTGTCTCTACTGTGTTTGCTTGCTTGCTTTTTCATGTGGCCACCATTGGAAGTGTCACTTGAAGTGCAGACCAAAAGCAAACGGCACCTCTGGTCTGTCCAGCCACCTGTGATGCAGGTAGAAAACAAAATTAAGAAAAACAAAAGAACTCATTGATTCCCTCAAGCAATCATACACGAAAATAACACCCCACCTAAATAAACAAATAAAATTACCTGGACCTCAAATACCCTTCCACCGTTAAACCACAGTGCAGAACAATACCTGGGAACATCCTGCAGTAACAACAGCCAGTGGGATAATTTGGCCTTTTTTACGCAACAAGGACATTCCGAGGAGTAAATGCTTGACATGGAAAAGTCCAAGGGTCAGTTCCCAGACCCTTCAGAATGAGACCATGAATTTTCTGCTTTTTATGATTACCCACATAGTACCTATGCCATTATTACTCAGAACCATAGCTGGCTGAGCACTGGCTAAATGCACGGCATGGGCCAAGAGAAAAGTCCGAGGCAGCCCCAGCCCTAAGGTGTTTACATGTGTTTGAGAGCCTTAATGAAGCTGCCAGACAGAGCAGAAAAGATTGACAGATGTTCCTGGTGGTGTAGCAAGAATGGTTAATCCGACAGGCAGACAAATACGCAAGACACGGAAACCTAACGGCATGGCTGTAGAAGCGGCCTCAGCATTTTAGGTATGTAAATTACTGCAAGTGTATGGCTTTTGCCAAAATAACTATTCTAGCAAGAACCAACCTCAATAGAATAAAACCGTCACAAAATCCCCAAGCAGGCAAAACCCATACAAAAAGAGCACAAACAGCAGGGTCTAGACTGCTTACCAAAAATAGTCTACTCTCTTAAAAATTAACTGAAAATGACAAAAATCAATCTGTCGTAATAAACTCTGGCACCCCGTGGGAAAGGAAGTCAAACTGTTGACCTGGTCTTACAAACCTCTTCCTACCCAGGCACTTAATGAAATTGCTCAAAGAGACAAGCTCACCTAAGGAAGAATTTGCAGTGTCAGTGTCCAGAGAGATATTTATGAGATACAGACTGAATTTTTAGACTTGAAAATTATTACAACAAGTGTCTGTGTCTCTATGCTCTACAGTGAATTGACTTGTTTACCTGAAAATTGTTTTACTGCTTGCAACCAAATTACAGGTATTCTAGTATTTTAGGCAGAAACAGTGGAGCCCATCATCTCTAGCCACGTTGAATCATATAAAACATCTCCGCAAATTTATCCTTATTAGCACTATTCCAAATTGTCCAACTGCAATAGTATAATTGCCCACAGTTTCTCAAAGCAATTTATTCTGAGAGTGAGAATTGAAGAGTGCACTTTCTGCAACACTGTGTAATGGCAGGACTAGTTATAAGCCACTGGTGTCTACATGGGAACTAAAAGAGCTCCACCAAAAAGTGAAATTAAATCAGTACTTACCTCTCACAGCAGAAGGACCACTCACATATAATTCAGAAATATTATAAACAATTTTAAGACACTTTCACACAGATAAAAGGTTTTTCATAGGACAGATTTCCTTTAATGCAGGTAAAGCTACTAAATCAAGAGTGATAGTGCCTATTATCTACTATTTTAATTTTGAAGATATAAAACTTGGCTATTTAGTGTGCTCTTTCCACTAAAGTGATTAATAATTATTTTCAAACTCCTAGTCCAGAGTGATGTGTCTTTATAGGAACTAGAGGGTATATAAAGACAATATTATAACATTTATGAAAGGAAAAGATTTGCTTTCTTAGTGCATTCAAGGGGAAGAATTAAGGGCTTTCTGTCTTTAAAAATGGTACAGATGTTCAAGAATTGCAAGAAGGGAGCAAAATATCTCTCTGAAAAGTCAAACATGTCACAAAAATATCATCATAGCACTGACATTTTTCAAGCTCTATCTAAGGCATCACGTCCCACCCCTCAAATCTCTTCAATACATTTAATGCCTCAAGTAATGCAGATTGTGCTGGGCAGGCCTTGGTTGTGCTAGCAGCCAGATCCTGCTCACCTCCCTGCTGGGAGCAGACCCACAGAGTCAGGCAGGACACCTTGCATGACTAAGGTTCGTGGGAGCTGGTCATAATGAAGCGACAGACTTCACTGTAACGTGAGCAAATGTAAAGAGATGCATTTTATAGCTAAACCACATAAGACGCAATATATATGCTAGGTAACCAAAATGTACTGCCAATGGTTAGGAGACAGGTTGTTCAGGAAAACAAAAGGCTAATGGGATTCCTGGCTGCACTAAAAAGAACCCTTTATGCCACGGTACAAACCCCAGTGAAACTGTATCTGGGCTATCATCTCCATTTGGGGCTGCAATACCACGGCAGCACATAGCCCCTGCTGCCACACAGTCCTGATGGTCTGTACCTCCCTGCCTACCATGCGTGTCTCTCCTTGCAGCAACCCTAGAGCTCTGCATCAGCAGAGGAGAGCATCTTCAAAAACCTGTGCTGTTGGGCCCCGCTGAATCACACCCGATTTGGGAGCTTCCCACAGAAGCAAAGAGAGAACTGAGAAAAAAAAAAATGAATACCGGTTTAACTGCATTAATTCCTTTGCTTTCATCTCTGACACCATCCAAAATGAAGCAGCTGCTCATCACCTCCACAGGACCAGGAGTCAACACAGCATGCCACTGTTGCCCCTTTTGCTTCTCTGACCCAGGGGCAGGACCTCTACTGTTGGCAGCAAGCTGCCATCTTCCCACTATAAGGGCTGAGGATGTCATCCAGACTTTAAACTCAGGTAGGCAGTAATTTCTTGGGGATTTTTGTTAACTCACAGGTGCCGATGTGTTTTCCGTGCAAGTACTGAGAGAATAAAGTCAGCAAAGACCTGAACCCTTATGTACTGGCAGTAATAAGAAGCAAGCACTGCTCCCAAAATTCTAAGCAGATGTCGGAGTGAGTGTCTGAAGCACAGAGGAGGAGTAGAGTCACAGCACAGAGGGGCAATCCCACCACACACACTGCTTGTGCCTCCCATTCAGACACGCCAGTGCTTGGGAGCACCAGCCCCTTCCCCTGGTAACTAAAACAAATACAGATGCAATACAGTACAGATACACTTGGCCTATAGGTACAAACTCCTCTGAAAAATAAAGCCATTAAAGTAAGGGAACAGTGAATGCAAGACAATGCTCAATGGTAAACGAAACAATATTACCATGTCTCCAGTGCACTGGTCCCATATTTCTGTTATCCAGTAACATATCTTTCTTGCAGCAGATAAGCAAAAAGTGCTGACAGAGAACACCCTCCCACAGGCAGGTGACAGTCACCTTTCAGCCTAAAATACATTTACTGAGAGATCCTGGAGAAACTTATAGGTCATCTGTGGGTTTGTTGCTGTGACTACGCAGACAAAGTCTCGAGCTCCTTTTCTGCAAGTTCAGCCCATAGCTCAGGGCATTCAATGGGTTTATTCTGCTGGGGCCAGATGAGTGATACCCTGGAGCAGATACGATCTGGCTGCTACCGATGAAAGACTCATTAAAATTTCGTGCTGCGAACACACAAGTGTAAGAACAATTTTGAGTGACCTTATACCTCTGCAAACAGGCAACGACCAAACCCCTACTGCCATGCACGACCCTTGTAGCAGAGCTAGAGAAAACAAATTTAACAAGACCGTAGCTGCAAGGGGAATATGCCTGAAACTGAAAAACCTTCCACTGTTTCCCTCATTGCGAGGTAGAGGGATTTGCTTTCCCGCAGAACAAGCCTCCGCTTCATCCGCCTTGTATCAGATAACCTTTTACATCCCGGCTACCGGAGTTTTGTCTTCTCTGGGAGCTGTGAAAATTCCTCCGGAACGGTGGCTACGGTCAAAGATCACATTTACAAGCGGAGCTCGATGCGGCCGGTAACCACAGTAACGGGGCACCCCCCGAGCCCTGCGGCCCCTCCGGTTGATGAGTAACCCGGGGACAATGGCAGACACCCGGCGCTGCCGCGGGTCCCTAACGCCGGCCCGGCCAGAGCCAGGGATGAAAGTCTGCAGCACGAAACAAAGGCTGGCCAGGAAAGCCGCCAAGCTGAAACTGCAGCTGGGCAGACACCTGTAGCTGGTGGGAGTCACCGTAAAAGGAATATTAAAAGGAAATTTTTCCAAATGCCTTCATTGTTCTTCCTAAAGGATTTTTGAATGAGCATTTACAGCACTTTCTCATGTGGAGAATAACAGGTAAGAACTCTGAACTGGATCCAGACTTTGGTCCTCCTTAACTTCGGGCTTTTCAAGAAGAAAGGGCAGGCAAAAAAAAAAAAAAAAGCATTCATAACATTGTTTGGACCACAGTTCACCTGTAGCAGCCACTTTGTCAAGTTTAACTCCAAGTCTGGAGTTGTTGTGCTGGTTTAAAAGTCTATTACCGAGCAAATTTCCTTTAGCTCTGGAATACTTTTAAAGTATTTAAAATCAGTTGCTTATGTGGAAAGAAAAGCTTTTCTCTGAAAGCAGCAACTCAGTGCCTGCTGCAGCATCCCAAGGGCAAGAGAAGGTAGACACTGGGTGAGCATGGCTGTGTGATGAAATGACATAACCTCTCTCCTGCTACCAAAGCTCTTGCAAGCTCAGTGACTCTCCTGGAGATTTTTCCTCACCTGATGAAACCCTACAGTCCTGCTCCAAGCTACAACCTGACACTCAGGCAAGGACAGATAACTGGGAACTCGGGGCCGTGGCAGCATAGACACGTGATTAGGATCATGGCAATGCAATAGGATCTGTAAGGTCCAAAAGCTGGAGCTGACAACCTCTCTGTAGGCAATTCAGGGGTTCCAGGTCTCACCCTGGTTTGGTCCGGAGGCCTGGCTGACAGCAGTTAAGAGTGCATCCTCCACACTAGTTTCATCTGGGAGGAGCTCAAGTTTCTGTGCTCCCAGGCAACTGCACGATGCACATCAAAGAGGAGTAAGTGGGAACAATCTGCAGATGCGTTTCAAAAGCATGCTTGTGATCTGCACTAAAACAGTAAAGTGGATGCACCCACGGTAAGATAGATTTAAACTACAGTACAGCTTTGCCCAATTCCCCTGACACCCTGACGCAATATAAAATAACAGCCCCTGTTTCTCGCTCAGATGGATTTTCCCATACTCACAAACCCCCAAGTCACTATTTTGGAACTGATGAACTCTCACTCAGAGGATGAAAGTAAAATAAATGGCTCCCAGGTCCTGCTCCTTTCAAGTCGATTGCAGAAGTCCCTTTGACTTCAGAGAGAACAATAAGAACAATAATAGGTTCTCATTAGGCCCTGTTCCCAGCGGGGCTTTGGGTACTTCCAGAAATAACAAGATCTTCCCAAAGGTCTCTTTCTTTGTCTCTTCCTTTAATCCCAACAGGACTGGAATTTGGGGTTAATTTTGTTGCAGAAGTAGGCATTGAAATCCAGTGCAGCTCATATCAACACCTCTCATTCTGCCACCAAGTATCTCAGGATTAGACCTTTCTTGTTGGGCAGCCAGGTAAAAACAGTGGGTTACTAACAGATGGCTCTGGGCTAGCCACGAGTTTAGTTTTCATCTAATTAATATTCTTTGCGTGTGCATGTGTTATGAAAGAATTGAAAGTAGGTGTGTGGAGTAATGCACATCCAGAGACTCCAAGCACTGACAGATATAATTGCCAGGAGACTTCTACAACCTCAGCCCAGCCCCTGTGTATATTTTGTACCTCATTTAATTATCTCCTGATCTTTTCACAGATTATCCAGTATGTATTTCTCTTCACTTCATATAGTGAAGGCCCTATCCTAGAAACATGTGCCTCCGCCTCTTATTTTGGTAAGCAGAAATACAGCATAGATATAACAATGATTTGAATGAATACGTACATCTCTCTATAAAAATCATAATGATTAAATGCCATATTTCTAGGTTTAGTACAAAAAAAGAATTTGTTCATATTCTCAATTCTCTTTCTTTTTATCCACAAACAGTTCTGTCCAGACCCAAACACACTGGTCATACATGTAGATCTGCCTGCTCATGAGGTAACAGTGAAGTCCTGACCTTGTTTACGTCTTTTCAGCCACAAGAACAAACTTCAACAAGGAAAGATTTCCCAGGCTGTGCTTTTCAAGCCTGCTCAGAGCTTGGCATTCAGGGCTCAGTTTGAGTGTCTTCCTCAAATCTTTTCCTATTAATCTTCGGAGACAAACTGTGATCCCGGTTTAGACCTAAAAACCTTGAGCCTTGCAATAGCAAGAAATTGGAACTTAATTCCCATTGAGCCATTTCTTGTAGAAAGTAATTAAAATAAGCATTGATACACAAACAGCACTCCAGAGTGCTATTGTTTCACAAGTGACAGAAATCTGCATTTAGACAATGAAATAGGCTCTTCAATTTAAGGGGTCTCCTACTTAAAAAAGAGACTACAAAGGTGCATCTTGCAGCATACTTTTCCTAAGGAATGTCTATGAGGAGGTTTCAATCACTATGACAACTTCTTTTTAATGCCAATGCATTTCTAGCCCAGACAACTCTTTCCTGAGAAAGGGCATGTTTCAAGGCTCTGCCAAAACTGTCGTTTAAAACCTTACTGACAAGAAGAAAATCTATGAGGTTACTGTTTTGGCAAACACCAGCTTTCAAAAAGAACCAGGAATTTTGCATTATATCTGGCTGAAAGATTGCTGCTGCAAAGGGAAAACACAGTATAGCGAAAAAGAAGAAGAGAAAAAAAAAATCCCAGCATCAGTTGTGTAAAACACAAGCGTCCTGGGGTCTAACGGTTTTGGTACCTCAGGAGTCTGCAAACCTATAAAGATGTATCGTACAGGGACAGATAACGAGAATATGAGACCCTCTCCAAATGTGCATCTTATTTCAATCCACAATAAAGATCCTTGAACATTTGACAGTCTTTATCTGCTAAGCCTCTGCCAGTCTCCATCAACAAAATCAAATGCAATCATTTCTTCCAAGTCCTATTTACAGAGCATTTCTTGTACTATATTGCCATCTCTCTCTAGAATAAGCAAATAAAGGGTTTCCCTTTCACCAGCAATTCAGTGTTATCCTGTAAGAATTACCTCATGGGGAATAAGATAAAAGAGACTCTTCAGTATTCACCGCGTGGCTCCAACACGGTGTCAGTGCAGCGGCACATAAGCGCGGCCCCGTCAGGGCTCTGTGCTCCCGCCGGGCTGTTTGCAGCCATGTGGCCTCCTGGTTCTCCCTTTCACTGAGGATTTGCACCCGCCCAGGTTCCAGCGAGCTCACTTTCTGCTCTGAGTTCTGACCTGTTACTACTTTCACAGGGAAATAAATTAGCACAGGCTACATGACTCGTCTGGAAGAGCCCACAATAAATCAGGGGCAGATGCTGGAGCGCAAAGCGAGGATTTTGGAGCCTCACCCTGTACAAACAGCCTCACCACCCAGAGCTCGCACACAGCCTGCTGCAGGGCTGGAGGAGCCATGTGGGAAGAAACAAGAAGTGAACAGTTTTGCAATCGTAGCCAGCACAAAGGCCCCAGCAGCTGTTGCTATTGAATCTGAGGGATGGAAAGGCTCTACACATGCTCAAATGACCACCTGTACCAGTGGCTGATGGCAGTAACAACATGTTGCAAGAATCCTTTGATTTTACCGCAATGGTTTTCTCCACATGTGTAGGTACACAGAAGAAAAAGAGGCCTTCAATGTTATTCAACAACAATGCAGTGTTATACAATAGACAATAGCTAAAGGAATGGTAAGTTTATATAAGACATGACTGAGTAGAATACACTTGTGAGGGTAGTCTTTGACCTGCTGAGTACAAGTGCTGTACTGAGCCTTCTCTAGAAGCAGCACATATGCTGTAAGAAAAAGAGACATTACAATAAAACCCACAACAAATAAAGGGGTTGGGAAAACACCTCATTTTCTGGAAGTATCCACAGAAACTTTCACATCTGTGCCTATGACTTTCACTAGGATCTGCTGCTTCCGAAAGCCACTGAAAAGGTCAAACCAACACAAGATCTTATCTCATGCTATTGACAGGTCAAAATATTGGGAGAACAGCGGATCTCTTAGTATTTTGGACTGTAAGACAGTTGCAGTGATATAATGGTATATGGTCACATACAGACACGCAATAAGCACAAAAAAATTGCAATATAAGGATATTTATAGACTTCTCAGGGAATATAAGCCACTAGCTAACTGGTAATACTTGTGTCTCTGCCATATCCTATCATCAGGGAAAAAACAAACTAAGCTCCCAACCGTCCAGCCAAGGGATGTGAGGAATTCTCCTAGAAAATGTTTACAAATGCCCTCACATTTGGCTAATGAAAATAAGCTTTGTCAGAAAAATTACATCAGTAAAGGAACAGGCAGCTAGATCCTACTTCACAACATGACAGTCAGTTAAGGCTGTGTGTCTACAGCTCCTCAGACAGCGCAAAAAGGACCTTCAGTGAGGACCTCTGAGAGCAGGCAGGACACGCTGACAGGGCAGGGCTGGCAATGCTGATCTATGCTGAATTATGAGAGTGACAAATTCCTTTCCTGAAACACAGCTTCTTGCTCTGAGGGCAGCAGAGCTGTGAGAGCATACATTTAGCCCTGGGCTATCTATAGCTTCTGTACATAGATGACACTGACTCTCAGTGAAGACAAAGGCTGGGCCTTGTCTAGTCCTCCAGAACAGATGCTGGCCAAGCTGGGAGTAGCTTTAACAATGAGAAAGTTGCACATCCATCAAAGTCAATGAAGGCACAGGTGCAGAAAGTCAGGCACAGCCTCACCGATCTGCTGAAAGGGATGAAAAAAAATCAGCCCAGAAGGCAACACCTCCTAAGTTAAAGCTGGAGACACAGGTCAATCAATCCAGGAAAGAGGCAAAAAGCAGGAGAAGCCAAAAGTAACAAATTCTGTGGCACAGTTCCACTGACTGGGTTATTGAAACAAAATGTGTTCATGTTTGGAGACTCCTGTCAGGATACTCTACCCATAGAGTACCAAGCTCCACCAGCAACAAGACTGTGCACCTCTCCAGCTGGTCCTCTCAGCATCTCCCAGGAACATGGGGGAAATCTGTGGTCATGTACTCAGGGCAGCTGCTGGAAACGTGTGGCTTTGGGAGATGTAAGCAGTTGGGGAACTGATGGAAACCCCTCCTGTCCTCACAGCTCTGCCCTGGTTGGCCTCCTGAAGGCATCACTTAGATGTTCCCCATTGCAAGGCACAATGGTAATGAGGTTTCAACATCTTCCAGTTTGGTGGAGAGTGATTTCCAACTCTCCAGGGGCTGACAGTGAAGAACAACTCCTGATTCTGCTGATATCACTGCTTCCTCTGTCTCCAGGGGTTTGGCAACCTTAACAAGTTGCTCTTGAAATGATCTAAAATCCAGATGTTGCAGATACTGGCATCAAGGATGTAATTTCTACAGTGGGGAATCCTTTAAATGACAATATGAGAAATGAGAGCCGTCCAGACTCTCAGCTCCAGTTCCATTTGATAAGATTTAGCCATAAGGCACAATGCACCTTGTTCCTAAGTGCAACTGATGATATTTTAGGCTCTTCTGCTTCAAAAGAAGTACAGTGGTGCAGTGTCTGAGGTCTCCCAGAGAAACGCCAGCTGTACAGAGGAGGAATGTGCAACCAACAGGACATCTCTCAACAACAGTGAGAAGGGAACTGCTAGCCATGGAGATTTGTTCCCTAGAGCTCAACCACACAAGAGGCCTTGCAGATGCCTGCAGCATAGCTTTGCATTGCTTAAGAAAAGATGCATCTGGGCTGCCCAGAGTATTCCTCCATTTCAATCATACATCAATATAATGGGGCTCAACATCAGCAGACTGCCAGCCATATGGAGGGGTCAAAACCAAGTTTTACGATGCAGGTAAAGATGGAAGTAGTCCACAAGACTACAGGAGCTTTGCAGTTCCTATTAAAGCTGGGAAGACCCAGGCCACATTGCTGCCAAGTTGCTTCCTGGAGGGTTTTGGAGAGACACTGATAATCAGTTTTAATATTCCAGACATTGATGTAGGGGAAGATAGCTGGGCTGTAACTCTGGAGCACAGTTTAAACAAAATAGGCCCTTTTTGTGTGCCCTGCCTGAGGTGGTCAGCATCTAACAAAAGACCACTGACAGTCCTTTGGCATGATCTCAAGCAATCTGAACTTTCCACAGCTTTTGCAGTAACGCAGTTCACTTAAAGCTGACACAGGCAGGAATTTTCCAGTAATCCTCACGTTAGCCCTTATGCTGGGTTAATAATTCCCTGCTCAATCATCTGTGACCAAGACACAACCAGTACAATTCTGGTTAAGTCTTACCTACTAAACATGGAGTCAAAAACAAACGCTCTACCATACTTGTGTGAAAGGTGAAGTAGAGTTGCTGGCTTTTTTCATGTTGTTAGAGTGATTTATAACCCAAAATGGGACCAAGCCCAAGCTCCTATGCTCTACAAACATAAAGACAAGAAAAATAGCAAACATTTTCCTTTTGATGTCCTTTGAACAATGTTGCTTAAGCTTTTCTGGTTTTCAATTGTTGTCTATTTATTAAAGCAGTAAGCAGAGACAAATTTAAACCTAACACCTAAAAATAATATGCATCCAAGGTTGTTAGCCTTGAGGCAAGCTCTGAGTTCCCATCCCAGAGTAAAGCTGTTCTTTGATGAGCTGGTGACAGGGCTCCCATGAAGAGCCTCTCCCCCAGCACCATGAAGCCATGAACTCTGTATGCTGACTAGATAAATCGTCACAGCTTTGGTCTTGCCTTGAATCCTGCAGAAATCCTCTTTCTTGAACTGATTTTGGCTTAGTAAGGAAATTCAGCATGTTCTGATTTTAGTGGAAAGCATTCTTGTAAAAAAATTATCTGTACAAGTACATTCACCTTGGTCTTTCTATCACAAACAGCCTAGCATGGGGTCTAAGAAATCTGGCAGCTGTACCTGTCCCATGTCAAAGCAAAACCCCGACCAGGAACACAGTGTTAAATGTTAAAGGCAAATACAGGGATTTTTCTTAGTGATTCAAAGACAATTCAAATAGCAATTAAGTATGAGCTTCAGATGTACTGACAGTTAATGTGGTTATAATAGAAAAAGTATTCAGACATATAAACAAATAAATAAACCAGCAAATGGGGTGAAATGTTTAGCTTGTGTCAGCTCCTCCCTGAGGGATGGTCCCCAGTCCCTGCTGCCAGTGGGGCTGGTCAGTTTGGCAGGTGTGTATAATGCGCACACACTGGCTTAAGGCAAGCAGAGACCATGGGTGTCTCCCGCCCTCTCCTTCTCCCAGTTGTTTCCACAACTAGCAATTACCTGGAGACAGGCCTAAATGGAAACAATAGTCCAAAGGGGATAAACACCTTAATTTTGACAAAATACTCTGCTACCCTGTATCACCTGCAGCATGGGGAGGAGAGCAAACTTCCCTGGGCATAGCTCTCCCACCTGCGTTTGTGTTGGCAATCTGCAGGCTGAGAGGCTGCCAACAAATACAAATAAAATGATAAAAATACATTTGCTGCACCTGGTTCTTTATTCTTCTCTGAAATATATGACTAAACTTTGCTCTAACATGAGTGGGGAGGCAATATAGCTACTATTTGTGTACTGAAATGGGTATTAGCTGTATTCAAAACACCTCAGTTAAAGGGATGTGCAAAAAGAATAACAAAAATCTAGATGGGGCACCCTGCTGCTTTTCAGACAGCAGCCACCAGAAGCTGGTGTTTCCGTGTCTGAAGCTTTTCAAGTTTTGCACTGAAGTTTTAAAGAATTATGTAAATACAGTAAAAAAATCACAGAAAAAAATCCCCAAAGTTCAAAGCATCTGAGAACACTGTAGACAGTGACCACCTCTGCAATTTGCCCTTTCCCTGGAAATGGTTTGTGTATAAATGCACACATTTACAGTGGGATGCTTTCATTTACATCCTCCTGGGCAAGCCAGGCACATCTGGAGAAATCATCTTTGCAGTATGTTACAAGACCAGGAGTATTCCTTGTAGGATGGGAAGACAGATGTTTAAGGGGAGGCAAGACAAAAAAATACCCATAAAAATCACAACAAGAAGGGTAACAAAGAACAAATAATTCCTCACAATATAAACACTAAAGATCATCCAGTGAAATGATCAGGCAACATATTTAACAGAAAACAGTATCTCTAAGTGTGTGCATCTGAATGGCGGGGACTGTGAAAGAAACTTCAGAGAGGGATTAAACAAATTAAGAGATGAGGGGGCCATGGATTGTGGCACTGACTTGTCCCACAGTGAGTCAATACCATGATCCAGGGGAAGCCTGTATCCCCAAAAGCCCTTAAACATCTGCCTTCTGGGAGCTGGGACAGCGCAAGAAGGGAAGGACCAGTCTGTACTTGTCCTGTTTCTCATGCTCTTTCCTTAATATTTGTAACTAGGCAAAGCTGGAGTGGGGATATTTGCTTAGACATCCATTTGGACTCATATAATATAAGAGTTTGTTAACTGGCTTTTTACTTGCTTTTTGGTTTTCCTTCACTCTTGCAGTAGTAGTATCACCATAGCATTTAGGTGCCTAAAATCATTGCAGTCCGCTCCCTTCTTGTTACATACACTGTAGGTTTCTAGAAAGCCATTATGACATCTCAAAGTTTCTGGTGTATCAACCTGAAAAATGCTTAGGTGGGCCCTGTCACCTCAAATACTTAAGGCAATTGCTTTCTGAATATACCTGTGAGGTATAGAACAGATGCTATCAATCAGTAGGGGCTGGATTAGATAATCTCTAAAGGTCTCTTCCAACCTAAATCATTCTGGCATTCCAATTCTGTGAAATAAAACAAGATGTCACATACAATCACCTGCAGCAGCAGTTTTTGGCCAGCATAGTAGCACCCTGCCAAGCTGTCTCACTTGCAGGGACAGACCCTGGCCATGCTGGGATGGCATGGAGCAGAAGGAGCTGGGCCTAGCCCAGCTCTGCCATTTAGCCTCTGGGGCAGGCGAGCATCCCTGCCTCGCTTAACAAGCTTCTGTAAACATTAGCAGGGCAGGTCTTTCCAATTTTAAGTTACTTAAACATGCAAAATAGTGGTTAAAACCATCCAGACTATTTTCTGCTATCTGTATGGTAGTTGGGCTCATTGATCTTGCACATCAATAAAGGGCCACTTAGGCTAATTGGAGGGTACACCTTAATTACCTACACATGGCTCTGAATCAGGCAGCCCAACTAAATCCTAGTCCTCCTGTGGCCTCTTAGCCCTACAATGAGCTGTGCCAGGAGATCCTCTTTCACTGTTTACCTGCCTCTCCTTCAGAAACAGAAGGAAGTCAGTGTACTTTTTGACTAACAAACACATCCAAAAAGGGTGTGTTGTACCTTGCAGAAATTGTAACTTACTCACAGAGCAGGATACACCCAAAAAACTTCTCCAGCGAGCACCAGTTTTTTCCCAGAGGCTGGTTTTGTGCATATTATAATCAAGAAAACATTTTATGAGAGACTGTTCCTGACTTCAGAATTGGTGTGACAGAGCCCCAGGGCGCCTTCCCGCCAAGCACAACCCTTGGGCTTCTGTGGCAGCTCCCAGCTGCGGTGCTGGCTCTGTGTCTTTGAGAGCTCTCATCTGCAGATCAAACCAGCTTCTCCTCCCAGTGCTTTGCAGCTGGGTATACCTTCCTGAAATGGAAGGTTTCTCATGCAGGAAGAAAGCATCCCTGACTGGATTTCTTCTGACAGAGACCAGGGCAGGGTAGTTCTTGTGTCCATCTGGCTGCGTTTCCCAGCCTCCACCTGGCTCTCTTGAGTCCACTAAGACAAAGACCTGTGACTGCATGCCACGAGAGCTGTGGAGATCTCAGCATGTGGAGAGTATCTTTAATAGAAAGATTACAGGGAGATGAGTGAACATGGTGTCAAATCAAAACACAGTCAAAGAGACATGAAAGCAGCTTTGCCTGTTGCACTACATAAGCTTGGCTTCGGAAACCAATTGCCACAGTTTCTAAATCAAAAATGCTAAATAATTACAGACCACTTAGCCCGGCACTACCTATTGAGCAAAGTCCTCCACACAAGTTTCCACATAAATGAGCCGTTTGGGCTCTTTTGGTCACCTTTGATGATGCAGATGGCAAAAAGCAAACTCCAGGTGCAAAGACACAAGTTCAGTCTCAGCAGCTCTCTCACTAACATAGCAATTGCCTTTCTAAGATGACTATCCCTGCCTAGAGCCCCACAGCAATTAGGTATTGACCAAACACAGTCATCTTTTGCTGTGACTATGGCTGACACAGACTTTATGGATCTTTTCCAATGGCTCTGAAGTACAGCAAACCAAAGGGAGATAATGATTTCATGATTGTAACCAGCCCATTTCCCAACTCTGAGCATTTTTATACACCCAAACCAATGCAAGAGCCTGATTCTGATGAGTCACCCTGTTTAGTTTGATTCATCTCCTCTGCTCCTCACCAAACGCAAGCCAGTACAGGCCAAATCCTAACCAGTTGATACTGTCTCGTGAAAGCAATTACAGCAAGCTGCTTCAGACTGTAAGGCCTGCAGCTGATGAGTGCAGTGAGGGAATGCATGTGGATGCATCCTGCACACATGGTTTGTCTTCATCCATTCCCCCCCACCACCCTTGTCTTTTCTAAAAACGTTGATTCCCAGCCCTGTGGTTCTGAGGAAACAAAGCAGGAGGAAAAGAGAAAAATTACAAGTGTGGACAAGGTTCAAGGTAGCTCTAGATAAGATGGTGCCTGAAATCTCAGCAGCCTCCCTGGAGCCACCTCTCTCTTTCCTCTCCTAGCAACATGCCTACTTGGTGGGACTGCCTCTGTCTTTGCAAAGATAGAAGCTTCTGGGGTTCTTTTTAAAGTGTAGCTGGAGTTATGAGTCCAATCCTCTGAAGCCAGCAAGGCTTCCTAAAGTGTGACACAGGCCAAAGACCAGCCCTTTCTATTCTTTCTCTTTGTTCAGATCAGGAATTTGCAATCCAAATCCCTGCCACACCAGGGCAAGCAATGAGCCCAGCAGCTGTGAGCAAGAAGCATCCTAAAAGTTCATGAGGCTGCTTGCCAAAGAGCTGCTGCAAGACAAGGAGAACCGAGCTAAAAAAAACCCTGTATGTATATAAGACCATTAAGATAGCAAATAAAAAACCTGTCCTGCAGTGCAAAGGAATGTGATAGTTACTGACTGCTCCCCTATAGTTGCAAAGAGTCCTTGAAATATTAACAGGGTTATCAGCATTCACTTATCGGTTACAGTAGTGCCTAGATAATTCAAAGGACTGCGCCAGTGCTCATAAATACATACACTTTCTCAATGCAAAATCCATACTATCAAATAATTTCTTACCTTTTTTAAACAAAAACTTGTTAGTCGTTTATTTTTGTATTATTACAGTGTTTCCTTGTGCTCTATGTGTTTCCTAGATGGGTGTTTTTAAATATGTTAAATATGAATCTCCTGTGGTTTTGATGTCAGCACAATGCAGCTGCATTTTGCATGGCTAAAGCTGTGGTGGGTTCAAGCTGTTGAATTTCTATGTGGTAGAACTTCATACAAATGAAAGCTGGGATTTTTGTACCCACAGAAGAGAGTGGTGAGTGCTGATGCACTTGCCCACACAGGTTAGGTGCTGAATATTGTACACAGAACATTGGAACAAAGTCTCCCCTTAGTTTGAGCCAATGTGGTCACACAGGCCTAAGGTGGAGAGAGCACAACCTCTTCATAGTGCAAGGACTTTGTATCTTCCAGAAGGGAGAAAATAAGAAGCAGCAGAGAACCCACCAAGCCAAGACAGACTAAATCTAAATTACCAGCTCCTCTTTTACATCATCCCTTGTAACTGTCCAACCATGCATCTAACTGTTAGAATCATAGAATCATTTCAGCTGGAAGAGACCTTTAAGATCATATCGTCTAGCCTTTGTCCTAGCCCTGTCAACCAGTAGACCATTTCTCTCAGTACACCTTGTGTTCCATCATGAGGTAATAAAAAATCTACTCAAAAAAAAAACCAACCAAGGCATCAAACCCTAAAAAAAAAGAGACTATTTTTCTTTAGGCTTTGGTTGCAAATGCACAGCAGTCCTAAACTAACCTAAGGGCTGGCTGCCACAGTACTTCTCATCCTCTGCATTGATACCCATCTTGTAAAGCACTGAACTGTTTCTTCACGCTAAGTCAGAATATTTTTGTTGCTTGGTTTTCTTATTGGTAGTTTGGCTTTTTATTGACTGTCATCATCCTTTGCAAAGTCTCCGATACTTGTTTGATCAACTGAGCTGTTTCTTCATGCTAAGTCAGAAGTTTGCTTTGGGTTTTTGTTAATGGAAGATTGGCTAAAAAGCAACTTGCTGCATGGAAACAGCCCAGCACAAGGTCATACAGTTGCTCAGAAGGGAAGGACTGTAACAGCCAGAAGCAAGATTGGCTCAGATCTGCTGCAACTTGCATTCTGGGACACTAGTGAATAACTTTCAGCTCCATTCATTTATCTGTTGAACCATGCTGCCCTGTGGATTCTTTATCTTCTTTTGATACCAAGTTTAACAGACGGTAGCAATGTTGTTACCAACACACAATTTACACAAGCTCAGATAGTTCAAAGGGATATATGTGTATTTCATTTCTTCAGCAAAAAGGGAACTGGAAATAATTTTCCCACTAACAAGTTCAATTTTCTATTCAAGCAAGCTTCTCAAGGAAGTGTGTTGTATATACATAATACTACTTATAAACTATCAAGCGTTTTTTAATTAATCAAGGTTCATCTTAAACACAGCTACACTTTGGATCCCTTCACAAAGAAGTGGTTCCAGAAATCTGCTTCCCTACAAGTTACAAACTGCTTTCTAACACTCCCTCTAAATTTATTGAGGGTCAGTTCACTTACAGATTTTTCTTCCTTAAACTACTCTGCCCTTAACTTTATTTTCCACAAGTACTTCAGAGAGGTAGGCAGTAATCACAGCCTTCTCAGCTTTTATTTTGCAATATGAAAGATGTAATCTTCTATCATAAATGACACCTCCAGTGAAACAAATTCTCTACTCCTCAGCTTGTCCTCCTTACAATATCAATTACCTTTTCTTAACTAGGAACTACCAGAATAATACAGAGATGAGACACTCATAGTGTCTTGTACATGTACAACAACATGTATTACCTCACTTTCTTTAATAAACCCATCCCACTTAACAAGCCTCTGCTGTGGAAGCCCCATGCACCAACGCATTTTCAGCTGCTGTGTTGCTTTCTTTTCTCTGAACCAACTCAAACACATAGACAGTGGCTGGACAAGAAAAGTCAAGTCAAATAGTGTCTCTTCAGAAAATGGAACAATTTTGCATCCCAGTATTTGATAAGCACTTTAAATGCTACATAAGTAGGTGGAAGGCCCATCTTCAAACAACGTACTGCTTTCCCTGGGGAAGTGGCAGCGTTGCCTCTAAACAAGCAGCAATACACAATATAATCAAAGGAAATTCAAGAAGTGCTGAAGCTCAGTCACACAGAGGCTAACCTGTTCCAAGAGAATTTGTGACTCATAAATGATCACAGAGAATATTAAACGCTACAAAAGGCCTAAGAAGAAAAATGGAAAAGAAATTAATTGAGATGTCTACTATGGAACAGAAGTGGTGGTAGCTTTTTAGTGTGGCATTATTAACTACTATGCTTTCCAAAAGTGATTAAATTACTCTGAAGCTTTAATGGATCAGCATCTCATTTTCTAGATTACTAGATCTCAGCTGCAAGCTCAATCTCCCATCCCAGGACCCTCTGCAAGGTGCCTATGCCGATCACCCTCTCTCACCGTGCCACGAGGATGGAGCAGGTGTCCAGCAGCGAAAACACCATCCCCGGGACAGACCACCAGCAAATCGGCCTCTGACTGACAAAAGCAGGAAGCAGGGAAGGATCATGCTTGTCACAAAACTAGCCGGAGCCCTGCTTTTAATAATCACTATATCACAAAAGGAACAACTACTGCAAAAAACACTGGAAATGCAAATGCAGACATGTGGCTGTAAAATCATCAGGCTGAGCTCTGTGCTGAGCACACGAAGCGATTGAATGACCCTGAGGGAGACTTACCTGCTGAATGAGCCAAGAATATGCCTTGCTGGGTATTAGGCAATGTCGTGTAATATGACTACAGCAGTAAGCACAAAGGCTCTACAGTGCAAAAAACAACACCACAAATTTCACAACTGCTGAAATCTCCAACTGATTTCTCTGAAATTCAGTTTCAGCACAGAAAAAAAAAAGTAATTAGTCTTTTCTTACCACTAGTCATTTTTATAAGTTTATTTAAACACCTGAAAAATGCACAATATCCCAACTTTGCACAGCACTAAGCTAGTAAAATGCCCCCTATACAATCAGTATGGGACATGTAGAGTGTCAGAAAAGTTGTTGGCCCCATGGGACTCTTTCCAGGCTGCGAAGGGTTTCAAATTGGCCATCAAAGTTGTCACTTTACTTTCCCTTTAGGCCTTGAAAGAGTGATGGGATCTTTTGACAGCTAAAATCTGATCAAGGAGACACAGAGTGAGAACCCAGTGAATCACTGACACCACCTCAGAGCAGGCAAAACAGCTTCTCCTGGAGGACTCTCTCCCAAGGAAAAATAAAATCCAAAACAGATGGATGCTCAACTGCTACCAGTGGCATGAGGAATTTTATCTGATCTTCTCAGCACCTCAGCTTCAGCGCAGTCTGATGCACGCTGGCTGAGCCAAGGAGTGAATCTGTCATCTCAGCTTAAGAAATCCCCAATGACTTGGCAAGGGACATATTTTAAAAGCAGATCATACAAAAGTTCATAAAACTCATTCATTCAAAACAAACAAGTTCACTGCACATAATAGAAAAAATGTCCTTGTCTCTCAGTTCTCACCTGAGTTTACTGCCATTAATCAGTCACGTCCATCAATAAGTAAGGAATTTTTACTTATTGGCAATAAGTAGGAATTTCTTAGTTTAAAGCAATTTAAAGCTGAATAAAATCGCAGACACTGCTATTAGCTAAGCCATAAGGCAACTGAGGCATGAAGGAACCAGACAGTAAAGGCAACTGCAGTTTGTCACAAGGGACATGAAACAAATACAGCCACCACCTATACCCAAACTGGGCCAGATTCTCAGTTCATGGGTACAGATGTTGTCCTACAGACTGCAAAGATGACAAGTACCAACATTCAGTGTGCAGCATGCCCTGTGACCTGTGGCTGGCTACAGATCTCCTATGACTGCCTGTGGTAGGCAGCAAAACCTTTGTAGGACTGTCACTACCTCATGTTGTAGCCCCTGAGACCCTGTGCAAGGAGAAGGGCAAAGAATCTTGGCTGCAAAACCTCTAGAAACTGCACCAGGCAGCCAGCCTCACTGAGGCCTCAACCCTAAAACAGCCATTAGGAGTGCAAGGGTGGCGTGGGCGATGTGATAGCTGTCATCAGTTCACCGGGAGCATCTCACCGGGATCTTATCTCATTCCTGGAAGGCAAGGACACTATCCCTTGCCCAGGAACAATGCACCTACCTAGTAGCAAGTAACAACATAGTGGTCAGCAGTGTGGTGAGAAACATGCCCTGCCTCCCCAAAGGCAAGGGAAAGGATGCTGCCACACCACCAGCAAGCACCATGCCTGCCGTGCAGCCGCCAGCCGGCCACAGCATGCCACTGGCCGCATCTGGGGGTCTATCTCAGAGGGCAGGTGGGCACTCATGGCTGCTGGCTATCCCAGTTATTCAGAGCAGGTATTATAAAAGCAGCCCCTGCCAGATCTCTGCTGCACATAGCCCAGTACAAACTTGCAGCTGGCAAATTCGACAGACACAGAGCCTCCCTGCAAAACAGCAATGGCAAACAGATCCAGTGAACACAAAGGGAAAGGGGAGAGGAAGATAAGCAAGAAGGAAAGAGTAAGACCATCAAGTTTTGTGTAACAAGCTTTTGACATTCACCAGGTCCTACAATGTAGCTGGAGGTTCCCACTTTGCATAACCAGTGCAAACAACCAGCGCCTGCTGTCAACAGCTTGGGTCAACAAAACCAAGTGTTAGATCACCAAACTCCACACAGAATATATTATTGGGCAGCTTAGTAAGCAGGACCTAAAAGTTAACCTGTCTTACCTAATGTTATACAAAACTCCTAGAACTATTCCCCATCACTTTAGCTCATAATGAAGTCTTTTGCAAACAGAAGGCACCAGCAGGTTTAATGATCTCGAGAAACTGAAGCTAAGACGGGATTTAAACTAGCAGGCAATTATCTGCCAGATGGAGAGCTCATCATACAGAGCACACATTGCAAAATTACACCATGTCAATAAAAGCAAGCCAACATCAGAAATGCACTCCATGAGAAGGGAAACTGAGTCAACCGACAGGACAGTTCACCCCAGTCACTGCTGCCAAGAGGCCTTTCCCGTGTGTCAGGACGATGCCAGGTAGCAGCAGTGTCAGAGAGCACATTGCAGGAAAACCCACGGGGTCCAAGCAACAAGCAGCAACATGTTGATAATTACCAGCAAGTCTATCATCATGGCAAACAGCAGTGAGAAGGAGGATTAAACAGTAGGCAAAGATGGGTTGAACGCTGGCTATTTAGCAGCATAATTTCAGTCTGAGCCCATGAATCCTTCCATAATTGACCCTTCAGCCCATCTGCAGGCCGCTCCACAGAAAAGCAAAAAAACTTTTATAAATAGTTAAAGCCAGAAGACAAATAGATCAGCTGTGATCAACAGGAAAGTACTCCCTGGAAAGCCCCAGGCTGCTTGTTTATTTTACCTTTGAGTACCCAGCTGGGAAAAGCTGAGTCCATCTACAGTCAGAACTAACCTAATCCTGACATGCCCTCAATGGTGCACAGTTCAGTTTCTATTATGGCCTAAACAAAGTTCATCAGCTGAAGGTCAAAGCCAGACTGCTTACACTGCCACCTGACTGAAGCAGAGGTGCCCACATACAAAAACCTGAGCCAGAAAGCCTCTTCTCTGGAACATTTCCAGTATGAGCGTGACCCTGTAGCTTAGAGCACTTACCAAAGAGATGGGAAACGCGAGTCCCACAACAGCTTCTGTACCTTATTTGTCTCCTCTTTAACGTATAGCACAGTGAGAGCTTTGAGATCAAGGGCTGGAGCCCAGCCCATCTCTGCCCTCGCTAAGTGTCCTGATCGCTATGCTGAGTGAAGTGCCCAAGATGTAGCGGGATGGTATTTCAAGTACTCCCACTTTATAGGACACTTAAGTGCCTAAACCAGGACGCTGCTGCAGGCAACAGGCACCTACAAGGGAGGCACTGTGGCATTAGACAGTTAGATCTAAGTCTTTCACTGGCCCTAAGCTGTGACAGGTGCCAAATGACTCTTCCTAGCCATGCTGAGCTGTGCCTGCAGCGCCTGGAGGTTGGCAATCACGCATTGCTCAATCAAGCAATGCTCTAGGAGGGGGATAGCTTTTATATGATTTAAACTACATTCAAACAGAAAAATAAATAACTTTTTAAACAACAATCACAGCTTGAAAGTGTCTCCTTTAGAAATAGACACAGCATGAACATCAATGCAAGCTCACAAATAAACGAGAGGCTGGGCTGGTTCCTGGAAATTCCCAAACTGCTATGGCAGCAATTTCATCTAATAAAATCAATGACTTGCTAACATCAGGTTTTAATAGGGTTGAGGAGTCTGATCTGGAGCTAGTGAGAGAGCAAACACAAGCAATCCATCAGCTGTTTGTACCCATGGTGCATGCTCCAGTGGCATGGCAGTTACAGAGCACATTTCTTTGCAAACATAATTGCCCCTTTGGATTTAACAGCAAAGACAGACTGATAGGTGCTGGCTATCACCTCTGTGAAACTCAAACCCAATAATATAGCCCCTGCTTTGCTCCATTTGGTGGGATCCAGATATTTTTGCTTCTCCCTGAAACTGGATCTAGCCCACTGACTTCACAGTAGGCAGGAGATGCCGTGTTGACAATGGCTGTTAACCATGGCCACTCCTTCTCTCTCCTTCAAAAAGCGCTGAAACATTTTGATCAGATGTGTCATTTCCAAAAGTGCTGGAGACCTGACGGGATGTAGCATTTATCACTCATTCGGCAGCAGTGTGGAAAACAGAGATTGCTTTCCCTTGTATTTGATAAGCATGACATATCTGTGTTTATTATGTGGTCCCCTGATGATTTATTACAGGTTTACGTTTCATTTATTTGCTTTTTTTTTGTGCTTGGCAAGTGTAAACACTGGAATAAATGCAAAGGTGGTTACAGCTTAGCGGCATTAGTGACTTGTTGAAACAAAGTCCAAAAGTTTTCCTTTCTCTCTAGCAAATCCTACTTTTCTGTCCAACTGCTTTTTTGTCAAGTGTGAAGATCATCTTTCTGAAGCATTTTAAAATTTTATTTCTTTGTTGAATGCCAAATGCCCATAAAAGCACACTTTCTCCCTTCATTCACTCAAACTCTTGACAATGCTTAAAGTCTCTCCCAACATTGTTCACGGCTAAATATTTTCCTGTTTGCAAATTATGGCCTCCCCTATCCTTTCCATCTAGTCTGCTAAGCCTGTTACTACAGGTAGTTTGCTGTAACAGAAGTAAGTACACTCATCGCTATGAAAGAAAACTAAATCTCTCTGTCCTGGCACACACATTGAGGGTGGGTTCATCCCACTGAACTTCAGTCCTCTAACAACAAGGCAATTGGCTCAAGCCAGTCACTTATGTTCTCGCTTTCACCAGTGGGGTGAGATGGTCATCTCCAGCCAGCAGCCCTCCTGCTTACCAATAAATCACAGCTGCAACCTGCACGACCACCTTAGAAGATATACCTGATTTCTTGGGCAGATCATGGTAAGTGATACAAACCTGACCATAAGTCAAGCTGTACTTTCTGTGACACTGTTTCAATCCAACAAAATCAATACATTGCAAAGAAAACTCAACCAAAGTGTGTGTACCCGGGGTCTTACAAAAAAGAGGTGTTAGGCAAATCTTGCCAAACAAACAGGAGATCGCTCAGTGGCAGATTTCAAAATGTTCCATGGAGATTACATCCTGCCCCTTTGGAAACTTACTGTGCTACATCTATAAATAGTTTCATGGTTTTCAACACTGGAAAAAGAGCTGTACTGGGGGGAAAAAACTAATAAAACCATCATATGTCACAGAAACACATAAAGTGGCAAAACTGAATTTAATCAGATCTCAGGTCTCCTTTCTCTCATGTGGACAATTACTGTGAACCAGGCTTTGAAAAACCAAACCCCTCGTCAACTACTCAGATTTATGCAATTTTTTGGCCAAATAGTCTTAAGAAAAAAGAACAGACAACAAAACCCCTATCATTCATAAAAGACAGTGCTGCCATACTTGCTTCTCAATTTCCAAAGTAGATATCATAGTAGTTGGGGTAATGTTTTACCTAAAACCATCATCATTCCACAGAAACCAAGACAGAAAAACCGTAACGTGCAACGTTGCCAAAAAGGGTTATTAAATCTAACCTGAGTATCTTCAGCTCTTCTAACCCTGCTAACATTTCCTAAAGAAAGACTCTCCATAGGCATTTTTAGAAATACAAGTCAGTATGCCAAAGGAAGCCAGGAGAGACAGTTGCCCAAATCTTGTAAATTAGGCAGTACTGAGGTAAGCAAGTAAGCTGTGTCGTTATCAAGCACTCAAACATAGCAAGTCTGTCCCCAGCAATTGTCTCTCAAGATCCTGAGGGCTTATAAAGGAGAGGGAGAAGGGATGGAGAGCTTAGATCCTGTGTCTGGCATTTGATCCTCTCCTCACTCATCCTCCATGCATAAACATTACAGCCAGAGTTCTCTACACTACTAAATATTGAAAAGGTATTTGTAGCACATAGGTTTTAGAAGAGGTTTCTGCTTTACATTTGCATGTTTCCCGCACACAAAGTAATTCTGCCTCCAATTTCTAAAGCGGTCACGTTCCAATAGTCTGTATCAGTCTCACCTGACTCAGAAGGGAACTGAAGGGCCCAGTGAAATTGCAAGCCGAACCTGAGCTGCCGTGCAGTCAGTGCTGTATGTACTCAAAAGAACCAGAGGGAAGCGAGTGCAGCTACAGCAGCATATGCAGCAGCTACACACCTGGCGGACCTGCAAACCATCATGGGTGATGTGTGCTATCACACACCCCTGAACACATGAACCCTGAGCATCTAGATGGTCAAAACGTTGTCAGTTGCAGGGATGTCTGGCAGACACTCTGTGGAGGAGACAGGAGACCACAGATGAGTCTCCCTAGCCCTGCTGTGAAGAAGCTGGGAGGCACCATGGCCACACTCTGACGAGGCTGGTGGAAACGAGAGGATTCCTGGGTTCCTATCCAGGCACTTGCTAAGGGTCTCACCAGCAAGTGTTTTACCAGAAGAGTGCAAGCACGCTATCTACCTTCACACAATGTCACACATTAAAATCCAGCATTATGTTCCTCAGTCATGGGATCTTGGAGAAAATCCTTTCAGCTCAAACATGATAGTAAATAATGAAAGGGAGTTTCAAGACATTGAGTACATAGGCTGAAGGAAAATGGACGATTCAATGAGCAAATGTAAAGTTATACATCTTATCAGCAGCCAGCCACTTCCTCAGGTAGCGCCTGGGACATTGGAGATAATGAAGTATAACATCTCACTGCTTCACATCACCTGCTTTCCCCACCACTACTTCTACTGCTGGTTTACTATCATCCTGTCATTTAAACCTAGAAAACTGGTCCTGTGTTCCAAATAAAAGGGTTCTTTTGCAATTACCCCTGACAACAAATCAATGTTTATTCTGTATTTGGCAGTTTGCAGCAGTCTTTGCAAACCCAGCCTAAACTAATTCTGAACTGCAAGGAAATGTGTGACCAGAACAACAGAACAAAAGAGGATTCTTCCCAACCCTTAAGTGTCAGACAAAAATAAGAGCACTTCAGTGACTTCTAAGAAGGAATCAAATCACAACAAGGGAATACATGAAGGAAATCAACCCATTAATACACCCTGAGGCTTAAAAAGTTATGAAAATTATAAACCAACTACTAATCCCATTAAAAAATTATTATTACAACTATGTCCTCACTTGCAAATAATTTCAAAATAAGGGGAAAAAAGATTTCCAGGTAGTTGCACTATCATACTTCTCCAAATTTAATTTCTATCCCTCGAGACTTGTTATCAAGTAAATCCGAGTAGATGTTTCTCCTTCTCACATCTTTAGTCTCATTCTTCTTATACCTTCTCCTCGTTAGTCTAAGCCTCTCTCTTTCCCAGAAATCCCTGAGAAAAGCATCAACATTTTGACAATAAAAACTGAAATAAAATCATAATTGTACACAGAGCAAAGTGTGTACAAAACCAGCCTAAAGCCCCTGTAGCCTCAGTCAGTCATTTCTCATACCCTCTCAATCAGGGCAACCCAATAGCTTCTATAGAAATCTTAACAAGAAGTTGCTGCAAATGTAAACTTGCCCTTAGGTCTTAAACAGAAGTGCTGAGTTTGAGTTTATGTGTGTGTGTGCGTGTGTATATATATATATGGGATATACAGTCAATTTTTTTTTCCTCCAGGAACTGTTTGTGACCTCTGGTCACAAACTGTTTGTGACCATGACATACTAGGGTAGAAATACCTCGTTAAAAACTAACAAAAAATAAAAGGGAATATACAGCCTGCACTGTACTCAGACAAAACCAGGGAGAAACAAGGACTTTTAGTCATAGCTGTATTGCATAGTAGCATTTTCCAAGAGAAGCTCTCTGATAAAATTACTTTTATCTGAGACAAAACATCTCATTTACTTTTCAAAGTGTGCTGTGGTAAACATTTATCTTTTTTTTAATACTACGGATTACCATTTTAGCAAAGAGGTTGTGTATTTACAGTAGCTTAAGATGCAGGTAACTCCCAGTTTTATTTATTTACACAAAGAAGACACCTTTTATCTCAGTAAAAAGTTACTTTGTCAGTCAGCTTTCCAATAAATATTTTCCTCTCATAGACATAGAGGTTTTCTGTCTTTTGAAACAAAAACAGACCACTCCTATGAAATCCACAGGGATCACAGGGATGAAGTGGAAAGGTGCCCATAGGAAAGCAAAAAGGCAGCCACAGCTTTTTATTGGCTCTAACAGATGATCCAGCTGTGGACGGAAAGTCACGTTCCTTCAGTTTGTGCATCTAAAATGCATCTCACCCACAGAACAGATCCAAATATAGAACCCATATGGATTTAGGCAGTTACAATAGGTTCAGGAGCTACTCCTTACTCTGAAATGATGATCACTACTTTTGATTTGCTACTTTATGAGAAAAAAAGTGTTCAACCATGCTACCAATCACTATTATTCATCCTTCACTTCAGCCCCAGTTAATACACCAAGTAACAGCTGGGTATGCAATCCCCTGGCCCTCAGTATCACACCATCTTTCTAAACAAGCTCCCTCATCACTCCCTCCCTGCTCTCTGTAGCCTTTGAACTGCTGCTTTCAGTCCCCTTGCCTTAGTGCAGGATGAACGCACGAAGCACAAGCACTCAAGGTCCCCTGGAATACCTGCATGCAAATACACCAACACATCCTTTCCCACCCAGGGGCGGGAGATAGGACTCTCCACCATAACTGTATTACCCACAGGGATCCCACCTCAGTCACCTGTGGGCATATATTTCCTTTGGAGATCTGCCTGGCTAATTGCCCCTCGCTGACCTTGAAAGCCAGAAGCATCACTCCTAAAAGAACTCACTGCCCTGCAGATCTGCCCCCTCAAACCCCCAAGGTTTGTCCCCAAGGACATACCCCAGCGTTGTCCAGGCATCCAGCCCACATCCCAAGTGCTCGATCCATGCTCACCCTCAAAAGTGGCCCTGTGCTTACAGAGATGCCTTTTACCTCGAGTTTTCTTCCTTCCCGTTAATCTCAAAACTTCTTTACACACCCAATTAACCAGCACCACACACCCTGCCTGGCATCTCGGGCACAGCTGTGGCCTTACCTTGATCAAAACACTGCATCTTCTGTTACATTTGTATGGAGAAGGCACAGAGCTGGAGATTCCGGATCATTAGCATAATGACTTTTAAATTACAATAATAATGAAGATCCTTTACCAAGGCCTGAGTAAAAAACCCCAAAGTTTATTGCAACACAAATGAGCTTTATCTTAATTTGTATTTGCTGATAGTCAATAAGCTCACTGAATGCCACTGGAGATTAAAAGCCAAAGAAATGTAAAGAGCTTGCACACCCTCAAAAATGCTTGGGTGCCTATCCCACGCTGCTGAGGAGCCCTACCTTCCCAAAATTGTATATTGTACGTTGTATAATGATATTTCACATTTATCTGTATCACTCAAAAGCTGTAGCATCCAGTCAGGTTGGGTTTTGTCTGCACTGTTGAATTAGGCTAGGTTCCCAGAGGAGTTTGTACACACATCTATTGTATCCCAGTGAGCTGTCCTTGATGAAAAGTGGGGCTACTTGTGGCAGTACAGCCAAGCAGGTGCCTGCAGCGTTTGCAATGTGATATCCAGGCAAACTTGTGCAACATTTGTGCAAAGTTGAGGCTAGCACCAGCTTTCAACCCAGCACCTGCAGGGACCCTGGTATAATATTTAACATGGGTGAATGCAATGTGACTCAGGCAATGTTTAACCCATTTTTTGACCTGACAAAATAAATCCTAATCTCACAGAATAACAGAATGATTGGAGTTGGAAGGGACCTTTAGAGACCATCTAGTCCGACCTCCCTGCTAAAGCAGATTCCCCTAGATCAGGTCACACAGGAACGCATCCAGACAGGTTTTGAAAATCTCCAGAGAAGGAGACTCCACACACTGCCTGGGCAGCCTGTGCTTCAGTGTTTCAGCTTTTGTCCATGACCCCCTGTCTTGTCACTGGACACTGCAGAGAAAAAGTTTTGCCTCATCCTCTTGGCATACAACTTTTAAATACACATAACTATTAATGAAGTCTCCCCTCACTCTCCTCTTCTCCAGGCTGAACAGCCACACATCCCACAGCCTTCCTTCATAAAAAAGATGCTTCAGTCCCCTGATCATCTTGGTGGCCCTGTGCTGTACTCTCTCTAGAAGTTCCCTGTCTCTCTTGAGCTGGGGAGCCCAGAACTGGACACAGGACTCCAGGTGAGGCCTCACCAGGGCAGAGCAGATGGGAAGGAGAACCCCCATCAAACTGCTGGACTGCTGGACACACTTTTAAATTTAAGAGTATTTAATTAACTTACTGTGAACATGACTGAAGACAAAAAGTAATAATTTTTTTTAAATCCTGACAATTTAAGCCATGTATTTATTAGAAACCCTAAGAAACCACAGGCTGATTGACTCTTGACCAGCTATTTCGGAAGCCCAGAGTAAAATCCTTTCCTCCTGGAAGCCAAGGGCAGGATTTCAGCAAGGTCCAGATTATCACCCCAGTTGTTAAAACAAGCCTAAACCAACATAAATCTAATGACACAATTCACAGGTATGGGAATATAAGGCCAAGCTCCACCTTGAAGGTAAAATGGGAAAAGGAGAATGCATCTTTGCAAGGGACCCCTGGAGCACCTCTGGATTAGTTTCATCACAGAGGGTCTGTTTTTTTCACTCGGACAGCTCTGCAGAACAGACACAGGCAGTGGGGCACGAAGAGAGAGATTCACTTCAAAAGGGACTGACTTCAAAAGCTCCCTCCCCCTCCAAAGCAAATGCTAATATCCACACCACCCACATTCCTCCCTCCTCTGCTTGGGTGGGTTCCTGGGCTTTAGGGGCACAGCCCTGCAGGTACCATGGCACCAGGGCAAAGGCAGAGCCATGCAGGCATCCAGCTTGCCCAGGTCTGCCCACCATCCACCCACGGACCTTCTGACCGTGTCTGTGCCTGTACAGTCAGCGTGAAACGCCAAGTGAGCTGTTCTCAGGTTCCGTGAAACTGATTATCTGCTTTTGAGTGGTTTTTCGTGATCTCAAAGTTTTGTTTATAGGCAGAAGGCCAAAATTACCCTGCTTATTTAAATAATCCCCAAGTCAAATGAAAGAATGCTGGGTTTAGCAAAGTATCAAAGCCTCAAAGTAATTCAACTGAGTGGCACAGCTTCTCAGTAGCCCTGCACACACCCGCGTGCCTCCACAGCACAACATAGCGCTCCCTGGAAATACGACTTTTATAGCAGCAGTGTCACTTCCGACTCGCATATAGATCAAATTCCTCAAGTTCATAAAGAGCTCCAATCCTTCCCTGACACGAAGAACAGCTGTGAGCAAGGCAGGACTTTGTGTTTGTCTGGGTTGAGAGGTTAATGGCTACTGCATAGACAATTTTTCAGTTACCTGGCAGGTCACTTTAGCAGATGATTTGCAAGTATTTTGCAACACTGAGAGATAACCCTGTGGAGTAATTCTGTCTGAGCTTCTTCTCTGGTCTTTTTGTTGTGTTTTTTTTTTTTAAATGCATCAGATAAAACTGAGAAAGCAAGCTGGCAGGCAGGTGAGACCTTCCTGAACTAATCACAGCCTGCCAAACTCTGCTCTTTCCAATTTCCAAACAGCAAACTTCTCCAAATTAATGACAAGTGGAGTTCAGTGTTTGTAAAAATTGTTTTAAAATCCTACCCACAAAAACCTTTAATCTTTCAACTATCTCAAGACGTGCAACAGCCAGCCGGTTTTGATCAACCTCACAGCTGAGTTTCAAAGTTCACACCTTGAAGAAACATGAAAAAAATGCTAGAATGATCAAGCTCCTGTTACTTAAGAAGATAGAGGTCTTCATTCCTACCTGAGATTTCATTCACTTAAACTGCATAATGCATTAGATTGAGAAAGGGATACTCTATGTTACTTATTTTCCTGTTCAGGACACCCTCTTCATCTAGTCTAATGAAACAACTTTTCCAAGCTTTGTGCTCCAAGATGAATTCTTATCTTCTGCTACCAGATAAAGAGCTACTGGTTCAGACAGACAGTAATCACCTGCATCTTAATCCAAATGTTTTTCTTTAAGGTCACAAGCCAACTGTCTGTTTTTTCTGCAAGTCCTCACAGGACATGGAAACGGCATTTATGAGCTACTTTACCACATTTGCAGCTCCACAGCAGGAAGAACCAGGAGTAGCTTGTCGGGTGATACACTGCAATAAATTCAGTCAGCTCAGGTAATATCACTTTCATTTTCCTGAAGCAAAAACGACCTCAAGCCTGCAAACACAAGGGAGGGCACGGCTCACTCCCCCGAGGCCCTGCTACACGCCACAACTACTTACAGCAAGACAAGCACTGCCAGGATTATGCCGCAGTTTGTAAATCATTGGAATACAACCATCTAAAAAGGAGCATCTCTCAAAGTGTCATTTTCTGTACTTTCATCTAACCTTTTGCAAAAAAGAATGCAAATATTAGTTTTAGGTTGAAGAGAGAGACAGCAAGGGAGCTATCTGGTTAAACCTTTGAAAGTCAACAGAAGTATGGGATCGGGTCCACAGTAAACTTTATGGAGTGGCACCTGCAGAGGAAATTACTCATTGCATGATTGATGCCACAATTAGAGGCATAAAAAGTAATTCCATGATAAACAAGAAACTGAGAAGAAAAAGAACGGTATCGTAAGAGCATGTATGTGCTCATATAAAGGTATGTATTGGATGTTATTGAATAGGCTTCAAGCACACTGGGACACAAATTCTCTGAGCGTTAACAGTACAGCACTCCTCACTCTGCCCTCCTCCCCCTCCCTGCAACAGCGCTGATTTTGGGGCTGCATTTGGCCAGTATCAGCCCCTCGCACTACTGAAGTGGCTCCAGTGCCATTGGCCACATTACACAGCTGTTACTCAGCCATAACTCACTGCCTGCAGAGGTGCCATCTCCCACAGGCACACACACCGAACCAGTGCAGCTTGCCAGTGTCACATCCATCCTGGGCCAGTGGGCAGAGAACAGGCCTACCAGCTAAACCTCCTAGTATGCCGAACCAATAAATAGGTTGTGCTGCTAAGAAAGCAGATGCCAAATCTCAACTTGTTGTTTTTTTCTTTTTAAGAGGAAAAAAAGAGGGAGAGGAGACACATGTGCACTCCCTACATCTCTGCAAGTTGCCTCATTTATGCAACCACATCAGAAAAGCTTCAGCCGAGGTACTACCTCAACTGAGGGAGTACATACCCATCCTCACACACTCCTATTTATTTACCCTCGTGATCCATGTTTACTAAACAACTCCAATGCACCACTTCAATCCACAGCACGTGGGCTTGATAAATTTTTGTGGTTCCTCTCTCAAAATTTCAGAGATACGTTTGCTGCCTGGGGAAACCGAATGCTGCACACTGAACTGCGAGCGGGTCCTTTCTGCCTGTGCCCCCGTACTGGTCTGACAAGCACAATGACGCGCTTCATGAACCTCGAACGCTTGCTTACCTGAGACCGAGACCTTCATACGGGCTTCCAGGGGTCTGTTGTTGTCTAGATCACGACTGAGTTTGAGCTCCCCAGTGGCAGAGTCCAAAAGCAGCAAGTTTAATTCATTGCCTTGCACAAAGGTGTAGGCCAGGCTGTCAGACACATCGGGATCATGGGCTGGGATCTTGCCAATCACACCGGAAGGGAAGCTGTTGGACTTGTTGGTCACGTAGTTATTGAAGAGGATCTGGAAGTCCTGCAGCACGGGAGGGTTATCATTCTGGTCAAGGAGGCGGATGTGCACGGTTGCACGGCTCACCAGAGGAGCTGAAGTGGCCTGCACCACGATCACGTACTCCGTTCGGCTCTCGTAATCCAGGTCCATTAGGGCTGTGAGGTCTCCGTTGAGCAAGTCAAGCTGGAAGACCTCGGGAATGTTTCCCTCTACAATCTGGTACATGATCTGTGCATTGGTACCCTCATCAGGGTCAGCTGCAGTGATCCGTGCCACAATAGAGCCCACGGGGCTGTTTTCCTCCACAAAGATGTCAAATTCATCCTTCTCAAACACGGGGGGGTTGTCGTTGATGTCCAGCACAGTGACTTGGATATCCACGGAGGCTTTCAGCGGTGGGCTCCCCCTGTCCACAGCAAAGGCCCGCAGGCTGTAGACAGCCACGTTCTCACGGTCCAGCTTGCGCAGTGTGCGTATCACTCCAGAAGTGGGTTCGATGTAGAAGTCTCCATCTCCATCGTCACCACCTTGGAAGGTGTAGAGGAGACGGCCGTTGAGTCCTGAGTCACGGTCAGTGGCAGATAGTTGCAGGACACTGGTGGAGAGCGGCACATCCTCGAAAACCGAGCCCTGGTAGCGGTCGCGCAGGAAGCGGGGCGCGTTGTCGTTGGCATCCAGGATGAGGATCTCGACATAGGTGGTGTCTGATTTCTGGGGGATGCCATTGTCATGGGCTGTAATGGCCAACGTGTAGGAGGCCTGGTCCTCGTAGTCCAGCTCCATCAGGGTAGTGATGGTGCCTGTGTCGGGGTCAATGCGGAACTGGGGGATGTTATCGTCCAAAATGTAAGTGATTCTTGCGTTCTCCCCCGTGTCCTCATCAGTGGCACTGATGGTGACAATAGAGGTGCCAATGGGCTTGTCCTCACTGACACTCACTGTGTAGTGGGAGCTCTGGAAGACTGGGCGGTGCGTGTTCGCATCTGTGACGTTGATGAAGACCTGGACGGTGTCGAAGCGAGTGCCATCAGAGGCAGTGACTGTGAGCACATACTGCCTTTCCTGCTTGTAATCCAGGGGCAAGGCCAGTGTGATCAGCCCCCCTCCGCTCTGACTGGTGATGGCAAAACGGTTCCTGGTGTTGCCACTGGTGATCTGGTAAGTCACAACGCTGTTAACATCCCTGTCCACTGCCGTCAGAGTCAGGACACTGCTGCCCACAGCTGCGTCCTCGTTCAGTCTGAGGTGGTACACCTTCTCTGTGAAGGTGGGGTTGTTGTCATTCACATCCAGGACAGCGATGGACACGCTGGCTGAGGAGGTCATGACCGGCACACCATGGTCCCTGGCCTCTACCCCAAAGTGATAGTTCTCCACAGTCTCTCGGTCCAGCTCTGCAGCCACCGTGATCCATCCTGTGCTGTTGTTGATCTGAAAAGGGAACTCAGAGTCACCTGCTACAGGGGTACCTCCCGTGGATGGTGCCATCTCTATGAGTTTGTACTCCAGACGGGCATTCTCCCCTGAGTCAGCATCCACGGCCTGGATATGCAGCACTGAGTAGCCCAGAGGAACATTCTCCAGCACCGTGGCCTGGAAGGGAGTGCTCACAAAGATGGGGGCATTGTCGTTCACATCCACAACCTGCACTGAAACCATACCACTGGAGTTGATCAAAGGAGGCCTGCCCCCATCCTGGGCTTTGATCCGGAGTGTGTACTCTCGAATAGTCTCATAATCCAGAGGGTTGATCAGGTCGATGGCACCGGAAAAAGAGTGGATGTAGAACTGACCTTTCAGGTTGCCGCTCACGATGCTGTAGTGCACCTGGGCATTGCTGCCCCGGTCCCGATCCGTAGCCTGCACCTGCAGGATCTGGCTATTGACCGGCGCGTCCTCTGGCACCTGGACCAGGTAGCGCTTCTCACTGAACTGAGGGTAGTTGTCATTTTCGTCCTCAACAGTGATGTGCACCATAGCCGTGGCACTGCGTGGCCCCGGATCCTTGCCCTGGTCATTGGCTTCCACAACCAGGTGATACTCAGAGACCTCCTCGCGGTCCACCGGGGCTCGAGTCCTCACCACCCCCGAGCGCGGGTCAATTTCAAAGACCCCGTCGCCAGCTCCTGGCTCCAGCAGGCGGTAAAGCATGTTGGCATTGGCTGGGGCATCGCCGTCAGTGGCGCGGATGGTCAGCACCTCGTAACCCACCTCCAGGTTCTCCCTGATGCTCTCCCGGTACTCAGGCTGCTCGAACACCGGCTCGTGGTCATTGGTGTCGCTCACAGTCACGGTCAAGTAGGTAGTGGCCGAGCGGCGACGCGGGGAGCCACGGTCGGAGGCGGTCACCTTCAGCACGTGGGTGTCCTTCGTCTCCCGGTCGAGGCTGCGGGCGGTGACCACGCTGCCCGTCTCAGCGTCGATGGAGAAGTAGTCGTTGGAGCGCTCGTCGAAAAGTGCCTCCATGGAGTACGTCAGCCGGCCGGCTTCCCCCTCGTCGGGGTCCTGTGCCCGCAGCACGATGACCGCCGTGCCGGCCGGCTCGTTCTCGGGGATGGAGACCTGGTAGCTGGGCAGCTGGAACTGCGGGGGGCTGTTGAGGCTGCGCGCCCTCCGCGCCGCTCGCCGCCCGCCGCCCTCTACGCCCGGCGCCGGGTCGCAGCCGCCGGCGGCTCC
>WBNH01007057.1:154697-247252 GCA_013401255.1 Urocolius indicus
AGGGCAGGCAGGCGGCGGCGGACAGCCGCGGCATCTCCGGGGCTCAGCGGGCAGCGACGCCGGGCAGAGGGCTGCTGCACAATCCATCCACCCGCCGGGCCGCCCGCCCGCGCTCATCCATCAGCCGCCGACCCGGCTTCCCCCCGCTTCGCCCTCGCCGCCCGGGCGCCGCCGGCCCGGAGCCCCGCGCCCTGTCCCCGGGCAGCGGGTTGGTGATCTCCAACTTTTCCACCTTAAACTTTGAAGTGAGTTCAAGATGGCTCCTCTCGTCCTGCTCCCGCTGCCGCCGCCGCTCCCGAGAGGGTGATTAGCATAAACCTGCCGCTCCTCTCATTCTCCCGGGGGAAAAAAAAAAAAAAAACAACAAAAAAAACCCAAAACAAACCCAAAAAGAAGAAAATTGAATGCGAAAGCTGCCGGCCCCGCCCGGCCCCTCCCGGGTCCGGCCCCGCGGGGCTCTCGCCCGGCGCCTCTCGGCGGCCGGTCCCGGTCTCTGCTCCGGGGGGAGCGGGCACTGCGGCTTCGGCCCCGCTCCCCGCGCCGGGGCTCGGCGGGACGGAGGGGCCGCAGGAAGGCCCGCGCCAAGCCCGGCAGCCGCTGCCCCCCGCAGCAGCCACCTGCCGTCTGGGATCCACCGTCCGGAACAAAGTTAAACTGTTTTCCTTTATTTAAGTTCTTCCTATGGAGAGGATTATAAAAAGAAATTACTTTTCAAGGCAAAGTCAGCATCATCCTCCGGACTTGGGGACTGCCGTGTGCCTCGGCGCTGGGGATCGCTGCCACGCTCACGCCTTGCTCCGAACTCCGCAAAACAGCAGGTTTTGCCGGATCTGGAGCTCTGAGCTCAAGATTCCCTTGGGGCCATTGCGAAAAAAAAACCCCAATATGCACAAGATGCAAACTGAGGTAGTTGGTGGGAAGAAGCAAAGCCAGCCCCCGCATGTAAATGTTGCGCTGGCGATTGTAATGTCAAGACTACGAATTTATGCTAAACGCTTAGCGTCGCCTTACTTTTCCTCCTTTGCGAAGCGGCGCGACCTGCCGAGCCGCATCCCCGCGGCTGCAGTGGCCTCTTGCGGGCGCGGCGTGGAAGACAGCGGGGCCGGGCACGGAGCGGCGGGGCCGGGGGAGAGGGCATCAGGGACCTGCCCGCCTTTGGTACACGCCACGCCATCGGCGGCAAATACCGATGCCAATTTACAGAGATCTGGCGAACAAGAGTTTTACCTACGTAGAAGACTGGGGGTTGGCGAGCAATCAGGCGCCCAAGGTTGCCGACTGGGATTTTGCAAAACGTTGTGCCTTGTAGGAGCTGGAAAGCAACTTTTAGAGCAATCTGTCAGTTCAGGCTCTTCAGCCCTTACAATGAGACTGAGAAAAGAACAGATTCTTTCAACTACTTTCATCCCCGGAACTGCATTATTGCAAGCGGGGAAAAAAAAAACCAAACCCACAAAACCTCACCTGGATTATTGCCAATGTGTCCATCAGGAGGAAAAAAAGCTTTATAAATTGCACTTTTGGAAGATGTTTAGCTGATTCAGCTTTACTCAATTAGTTTTTTTTTTTAATGGAATTTAGAAGCTTAGCTGGCTTTTCAGAGCCTCTGGTGAAAGTAGTAGCTCGTCAAAAAGAAGAGGGAAAAAATAGGTTAAAAAAAATTCAACACAATCTCTGCTTTGTGAAGTTGGGGTGGATGCGGTGATCTGTTTTATACTCCAGAAAGCAAGCGACTCACTCTGTAGCTGGTTTAACTCTTACCAGTATTCGCTTGGGGTGTGCATAAGTAGACCTCAGTTTAAGCCTCTGCTTTTCTTCTCTCTGCATTTTCTTGCTGCAGTGCTTTACTCCCACATTTGGAAAAATAAACTGTTGTTGCGTTTTTCTTTTAAACAGTGAGATCGTGGCACATGTTTCCAGAGGTGGGGTGTTTTGGGTTTTTTAGATAAAATACATCTGCAAGAAAGACAATTTAAGCTTCTTTTTTTTTTTTTTTCTTTCCGTTTTATTGCAACGAGTCAACCTCCATGAGCCAGGAAAGGGAAGGTATTGTAAAAGCATCTGTGCAGAAATCAACTGTGTGCATAATTACCCCCAAATCCTCCATCCTAGTCCTGTTTGTATGACTTGCCCTCTATTTTCAGCTAATCTTGTCGTCTTTATCTGATGTGTTAGGCCGTTTTCTCATTCATTGTATTGTTCCTTTCACACGTTACACCTCTTGTCATATACTTTTATCATTAAAGTAGATTTCAAAAGTGAAAGAGCAGATACAGCACTGGAAAATTACAGAATTACATCTCACTCATGTTCTACCTGGCAAGTTTTCGACGAAGGTCGATCCCTTTGGGTCTGACTCTGCAGATTGGCTGGTATGAGCTGCCCTTTTCTATCGAAGAAATCACACTGACATCACGGTGATGAGTGATGTCCATAAAAATATGCAAGTGGGCGAGGTTTTACCTGACCCTTTGTTTCCTTGGTACCGATCGATGACATATTCATTTCACAGTTCAAAAAATGCTCTGTTTTAACTTGTCTAGGGGTGAAGTATTTCAGGTTTCTTTCCAAAGTTAACTTAAAGCAAACAAGAAAAGAATACCAGCTCCATACAGTGCTCAGCTCTTAAAAAAACACCGTAGTTGTACTTTTCTTAAAACAATGAAGTTTACAAGACCAGGGAAGAGATCAAGAGTCATTCCTTAATTGAAACTCAGCTGTGAAATTTGTAGCCCAGAGGAAGAGGAACGCAGAGCCAGGGTTGCCTGCATCTAGATCTGATGACATTTTTAAGGATGGGAATGAAGTGATTCAGTGCAACACCCATCCCTGTGGAGGAAGAGATTCTCTGGAAGGAGATGGAGCTTTGTTCACCTTGGCCCACCAGTACTCTGAGGAAAGACTTAAGAATTCCCATTCAGCGATGCTGTGTTACAAATAGCTCATTTATTTGAGGATTTTTTTAACTTATTATTTATTTTTAAGAGTAAGAGTGGTGAAAAGCTTCTTTTTCGTTGTGGGATTTGTGAAGCTTATTGCGAAAAGGCAATGTGCAGTGTGTCCCCCACACCACCAACCAGTGGTTTTATCTTCCACACACTTACCCGGGGGGAAGTTACTCACAAGCAGAAAAATTATCCTCAAATTTAGGCATCCATGCAACACAAACTGTATCTTGTAGGGGATCTCTATATACATAATGTTAACATAAATCGATACATGCAACACATATTCCTAACTGCATTGATTTAATTCATAAATGCACCAGTGATCTATTCCTGCTAAAGTAACTCTTTGAGTAAATAATCTGAGAAACCACAACAGGCAGCAATAAAGCAGCCTTTAACCACATTTTATTCTTTGACCTCCCAATTTTCCAGCACCTGGAAAGAAACTGGGAGTTTTGTGCCACATGTAAGAAGCGAACAAGAAAAGATTTTGGAGAGGAATGTTATTTATTATCTGTCATTTCAAATAAACTGGCAACATATTAGATGTGGAAAAAAACAAATAACAAATACCTTGCTTGTTTTCAGGCTACCTGTACTGGTTGCTGTTACATCTTACCCTTGATGATGGGTCTTTTCATTGTCTGGGACCTCTTGTCATCAGAGGTCAGTCTCCTGTGATCCTGGAGGGGTAGGCTGAGAGGAATTCCTTCATCCCAAAGGTGAGCCTTGCTCTGATTATATCCCTGCTGCCCTTGGGGAGGGGCAGGTGGCAGCTCCGGTTCTTGGGGATGGGCACGGCGGAGGGGATCTCCATCCATCTGCCCAAAGCACACACAGGATACTTTGTCCCAGTGCAGCGTGCAAACAGTTCAAGGATGGGAGCTGAAGCCCGGTGTCACTCTAGTGAATTTAAATTGGATAAATCCAGGATTTCAGACAATTTCTCCAATCAGTACAGAAAGAAAACATTGTAACAAGTTGCTCTGTGAACAGGCATTTATTTGGGCTTCCAATAGCCATACCAATCTGTTCCCTGTCCAGCCCAAATACGCAAAAGCAATTTATTTTTCCATGTTTCACCTGAGTTTATTTTAAGAACAGAAGAATTAGTTCGAGCTGCGTAAGGTGAAACTTGAACCTTCACCTATTGCAGGAACCACACGGGTTTGGAAAAGTTTCAGAAAATACTTTATTGCTAACATTCATTATTCTTAAAGCCAAGAACAGATTCCAAAGCACTGGGGTCCTTATTGCAGGAATGGTGTTCAAGGCTTCTTGGCTGTACACAGCTTCTCTTTTGTAGAAAGAAACAATTCAGAGCTCTTAGACAGCATGTTTGTTGTAGCCAATCATACTGTTGCTTCTTTCAAAATCCTTGGTGGAGACAGCAGCGATTCGGTGTTGGAACTTGTTTATTTCCTTACACTTAATACCATCCATTTATAATTTACCCTAAGGAGCTCAGCTCCACCCTTCTCAAACGCTGCCTGTGAATTTCCTCACTCTAAATTGATTTGGGTATTTTTTTTCCCTCCTCACGTTAGCTAAAGGCTCCACTAGTTACAACATGCAAATAGACAAATAAACCCAGGGAAGAGCAAATTTCTTGCCCCAAAATTGCACGGTGGCCAAGAGAAAATAAAAGTTAATATGGCTTGACTTTTATTTATGGGAAAAATGATTCAGAGGTTAATGCATCGGAAATGTAGTTCTATAAACCAATAAGCTCTGTAACAAATTCTGTGACAAGCTACTATATAAAACCAGAGACTAGTGATACAGGTCACATATGCCGGGTAGAAAGCCCAGGTCTGTAGAGTCATGTGATTTTCTTTGCTTTTCATATCTCTCCTAAACATTAGTGAGGCAATGAGTGAAAAACAAACCTTTGGAAGTTACCTTTTACTGCTTGTTTCGCAGGACTTGCCCTTTCTCTTTCTCATAAGGGTCTTACCCTACGCTGTACAAACAGATCTTAAAAATCAGCTCGTGTGGCTTTGCCTGAGAAGTCCAGGTGAATTTTCTGCACGTTTGCTGTTAGCACATCAAAATAAAGGTGCAGCAGGACAGCTTTCCTTGCTTTGCCAGCTTCTGTTATTTATTCAAGGGATTAGGGAGCTAATAAATAAGAAAAGAATGCAAAAGGTAGACACATCTGGCTTGGCTAAGGGACAGGTTAGCAACTGGAGTGGGCTGGAGCCTAGCAGCACATTCCAAACACCCAGGTGTCATCACTAAGGAGCAGTTACTGGTGGTAGCACAAGCACATTAGAAGCAAGGAGATGACATGGAAGACGAGTAGGTTCAGTAGTAGGGTTCTGGTGCTGGCAGAGGTGTTTCTGGCTGTGGATCTGCCTTCTGTGTGCTCACAGGGTAGGCTCTGCATGAACCTGGGGCTATGGGCATAACTGCTCCTTGGTGACTACATCTGGGTGTTTGTAACACGTTGTCAGAGTCCAGCCTGCGGCAATTTGTCCACCTGTCATTCCTCAAGCTCTCTTTACTCTTTTGACACCCATTTAGTATCGAAACATTGCTTTCCAAGGATTTTAATGCCTCTAAGATACTTTTGTTCTGGAGTGAACAAATATTTTCTGAACCGTTATGGTTTACATACAGAGAGTATTAGGTCTTTTCTTGCAATCTCCATTACTTTGTACTTATCAGCATCAAGCATCATCTGCCATTACATTGCCTACTTGCTCAGCAGATTCTTCTCCAACCCTCCAGAAGCTGGTTAGATTTGATGTCGCCAGATTCAGGAATCCTAGCTACTTTTGTAACATCTAAACACTCAGCCACCTTTCTGTTCACCTTTCTTCCCAGCAGTGGGATTTTGTAGCCTGTTTTCCATGAGCTTGTCATGAGCTATTTAGACACAGCAACCTTTGCACGAGAAAACCATCAAGGGAAATTCTTTCAACTGCTTATAAAAGAGTGTTTTAAGAGCTTCTGGTTGATGGGCACAAAGGCAGAGTGAAAACAAGGACACTTTGACTTTGGTCTAAACTGTTCCTTTTCCAGAAGTTCAATTACATTCAAAGACAAGGTATTTCAGACTCTTAGGGGAGGAAACACACCGCTGTAATGAAACACTTACAGGCAGGGGATTAGTGGACCTGTTGGAAACATAAAAATGTCAACTGAAATGCTTGGTGTGGGAATATGAAGTCAGTGTAACAGGTTGCTTGGATAATGGTGAGGTTTGTGGCTGTCTCAGCAAAAAGATTGAGAAGGTGATGTGGGTGTTCAGCATTTCTCTTCATCACTGTATTTTTCCCAGAGAAGGTATTATGGCTATTGCTATTTCCTCCTCTTAGTGCTACTTCATACCCAGAGTTTAATGGGAAGATACAGTCTTGGTGTCTAATCCCGGTCTGCAAGCCAACAGTGCACCAGAATCACTTTTCATCTTTTCCCAAGAGGCTTAGGAATGGTAATGTTTTTTCTCCTTGATGCATTTCATAACATACTTCTGAGTGTTTGTCATCATCCCTGGGGCTTGGCACCTCTGAATGTGGAAAAACAGAAAGTGTTTTTGATAAATCAATGTACCAAGTTCCTTTAAAAAGCACCAGTAAGCTTGCAGAGGGCCTCAGTTTAGGGTCTGGGACGGATATACAGAGACAGCAGGTCCTCCTGCAGACATCTAGAGGTGTCAGGCTCAAGTGCAGGTGCAAGGCTGGCACATTGCCCCGCTGCTGTGCTCTCAGGCTGAGCTTTGCCCTGTGCCAGCTCACTTTGCTGGCCAGCCCATGCCAGGCTGGGCTTAGCACTGTCCTAGGGCCATGCTCCATGAGAAATTTGGTCAGGGTTACCCTGTGTATGTTGGGAAAGGTAAAAGAGCTTTTCTCTGAGTGCAAGCCATGCTGTACCAGATGGACCCTGTGCCAAAGAACAATCCCTGACATGATTTATTTCCCAGTCTAAACAAAGTGAAAAGAGAAGTTTCACTCCAAATGCATTAAACATACTGCATTTTCAAACCCCAGTCTTTTAGCTCTTCCTGGGTAGATCGGTTGTCCTGCCTCTCTAGCAGCCTTCACCAGGCTCACTGCTTATTAGCAGATTGTGTCTCAAGGTGCTGGATTTCTTCAGGGATCACTCAATATTGTTTCATAAAATAAAGGAAGAACATTGGCACTCTTAATGAATTTAGTTGTCATCACTTGTCAGCTTTGAGCTCTGAGGCCTGGGTTAGGTAGCATCATTGTATTTATATATAGGTAATTATAATCTGGGAAACAGTCCAAATTCTGCTTTTTGAATGAAATTGGTCTAGCCTATTTGCAGTGGCTAGAGCCCCTCAGCATGCAGCAGTCTCACTGGCAGCACCGCTGTGTCTGTGGGGGGTATATGTGTGGAAACAACCAGACCCGCTTTCATGCTCAAGTGCAGCCAGGAGTAATTTCTTATTCTGCCTAGTACTCCCCAAAACACCCTTATCTTCAGATAGTCTGGCCTGGAAGCTGTGGTCAGGAAAAAGGAACAGAAATAATCACCGGTACATGGAGTGAGGACTGGGAATGTCATTAGGCCATTAGGATGGTGCCTCATTCCTACAGCTGCTGCCAGGTGATTTCCCCTGTACTGACAGACAAGGGTCCTGCAGTGCTCAGAGAAACAAGAGTCACACAAGACATTTTCTCATGGAGTGGCTTTGGTTTCAAATCCCACTGACGCTCTTGCCACAGCAACCCTGATGAGCAAAGCCAAATTGGCACTATAAGCACTCTCCTGCTTCTCTAGACCTGACCTACTGCTATAAATGCTGTCTTCATGATTTCTGTGTCCTCAGGAGCACAAAACACATTTTCTAGTGAAAAAACCCTCTAGGGATATCTCTGTTCCTGCTGGTGCATGCAGCATTGCCCCTTACCTGCTGTGCCTACAATTAGTCGAACCTTCTACCATGCCACGTTAGGAAAATGCATGGCTGTGCAGGACTCCCACCATCATCACTGCTGCTCATCCAGGGAGCATCACTGCAGCATTAGAAAGTGGTAATCTCCATTTCCACCCACAGTACAAAAACATTCAATATTTTCCCAACTGCCAGGAGACTGAGAGACTCAGAACTAAAAATATCCCCATGGCTGCCACTGTCACTGGTGAAAAAAGTTGTCAAAATTGACTTATTCTAAAAATTTTAACCAGCAAACCATGCTGTCTGCACAAGCAGGGGCAGAGAGGGCCCTGGGTTAGTCATGGGATGCAGTGCTGGGACGATAGTCTCCTCACAAGGGGGTATCACTGGGCGCTAATAGTTGGTTCTTAGTATAGTGGATGAAGGAGAGCCTTCAGTCTTCTTGTTTGGAAGACAGAATTCTTCTATTCTCCATTTGCTTTCTCACCTAACTGCATGTACTCTGCAGAGGACAGAGCACCTGGGAATAGTAGAGCTACTGGAGGTGTATTGCCCTGCATCTTTTCCTAATACTACCAAGATTGCTACCTGTTCTAATCCATGACCTTCACCCTTTGTACAGCCACAGAGCTCTCCTGGAAAGGCCTTGCTTTTCTCATATTACTATACCTTTTGATCAGATGATTTGTTCACTTCTAAGGCAGCATTTTTCTAAAATAAAGAAGAGGCTATCCTTGCTAATCCATTTGTAAGAACTTGGTGGCTATTACTTTCAATGAAACGTCTCTTCTCAGGTGAGCTCTGCAGCATTTTCCTCCTGGTCCCATGCAGTGAAGGGATGTGCTTTTGTCAGGTTTTCTGCTCATTACTTTGCAGAGTGTAATTTTCCTTGCTGCTTCTGGTGAAGCAATGACTTGGTTTTGGTAAGTTCTTTTAGCCAAACCACAATGCTGAATGTGTCTGCCATGAAGGGCCTCAGTGCAAAATCTCTGCTTCTTTACCTATTCTGTTGCACTGACCTAGCTAACGGAGCCAAATTAATTCTGATCCAGAAAATCCTCTTAAATCACGGGAGGGAATAGCTGAAAGTATAATTTGGCCTACTGTGCACAGGGCCAGGATAAGTGAGCCAGGGATGTGTCCTCACTGCAAAGCAAGCTCACATCATCCTGGACTGCATCAGGCAGAGCACTGCCAGCAGTCTGAGGTGATTCTTTCCCTCTGCTCAGCACTGGGAAAAGTGAAGCCACAGCTGGAGTCCTGTGTCCTGTTCTGGAACTCTTGGTCCAAGAGAGACATGGAGATGGAGAGAGTCTGCAAAGGGGTATGAAGGAACTTGAGCATCTCTCCTGGGAGGAAAGGCTGAGGGATCTGGAACTATTCAGCCAGAAGAGAAAGTTCTGAGGGATCTCATCAATATAATATAGTATAAATAGCTGAAAGGAGGATGCAAAGAGGATGGAGCCAGGCTTTTCTCAGTGGTGTCCGGTGATAGGACCAGTGGCAACGGATGCAAAGTGAAACACCGGAGGTTCCGCCTAAATGTCAGGAATTATCTTTTCTCTTCAAGAATGACTGAGCACTGGCACAGGTTGCTCAGGGAGGCTGTGGAAGCTCCATACTTGGAGGTATTCAAAAATCGCCTGGACTTGGTCCTGGGCAACCTGGTGTAGGTGGCCCTGTTTAAATAGGAGGTTGGATCAGATGACCTAAAGATGTCTCCCTCAACCTCAATCATTCTGTGATTCTGTGATTCAAAATAGAACATTGAACAGCATAGGATAAAACAGAGCAGGAAAGGTAGAACGAGGTGAATTACTAAGGGGGAACACAAGATAGGGATGAGATTGCAGAAGGGATCACTAATTACCATTCCCTGTCTTCTGTCCCCATCTAAAACCAATCCCTTTTAGGATTTATTGAGGTAATGGTGCTGCAGTAGAAAATGGTTGCAGATTGGAAAATGGCAATAATCTTATAGCTTGGCAGGCTTCTTACTTGGTACTGAAGTTCTCAGGATGGTTGTGAGTGGTTTGTAGTCGGCCTGTGCCAAGCCAGCCCATCCTTCTGTGATACTGAGCCAGTGAAACCTGGAAGTGCCAGAAGAGCTGCCCGGTGTCAGCCCTGTCCCTGGGCTCCATCACCTGGGTATGGATGGACACAAAGGCCTCCTGTGTGTGTGCAGAGGTGATGTCAGGGTGATCCAACAGATGTGGCTCCCAGTCAAACATTTTTTTTTGCGTTTTTCCCCTCTTCCTTGGAATCTGAACCCTGGCAACTGGAACTGCTTCTGAGTATGAGCTTGCAGGGCTGCAGTGATCCATCAGAAGCAGCTGGCACATCAAACCCACACAGTGCTGGCTGGACCTCCCTGGCAGGCCTCACCAGCAGTGTCCATTCAGATTGCTGAATTATCCATTGACAGCTTTGCCAAGTGAGATACACTGGGATGTGACAATCAGAGCTGACCTGCTGTCTGCTGGCAGGTCTGAGCCCAGCTGCCTTGCTTGGGCTGGACGGCTGCTGTGTTACTGTTATTAGCACTGTCCTTCCAAGAGTTTTCATAGAATCATTTTGTTGGGAAGAGACCCTTAAGATCATTGAGTCCAACCACTAACCTCACACTGCTAAGCCCATCACTAAACCATGTTCTTTAGCACCTTTTCTGGCATCCATTGGCATACCCAAAAGCCACACAGACTCTTGCTCTTGGTGCTACCAGAGGCTGGTGGCCATGCAGTGACAGCCATGCCCATGGGTAGGGTGGCCATGGCAGTGGGTGCTCAGCATTTTTCAGGCTCAGCCCTGCCAAGCACTGGTGCTCACTTGTAGACCACATTCAGGGCTTCAGCACTGTGGGAGGACTGACTGCCCTGAGACATAGGCTGACCAAGGATGTAGGCAGGCAGGACCCAGCAAGGGCTATGTCTACACTTACAGGAGCAGAGCAGGCACCTTGAGACACATTGGGTCTGATAAAGGAAAGTCATCACAAAATGAGTACAAATGTAAAGTGTTACTGATTTCACAAATGATTGCTATTAATTATTCATGAAAAAAAAAACCACACAGACCAAATTAGAAGAACATTGCCACTTTGGCAAAGTAAAGGTCTCAAGAGTATGCCAGAATTAAGGTGGCCTATGCAATGCTATACAGTGTTTTTAAGTACATGAATTGTGGGAATATATTGCAGTTTCTTAATGTTGCATTTGCTGTATGCCATGGACTTCATAATGGAAAAGATTTTGTCCCTCTTTCACATTTGGTTGTGGCTCTTCTGTCTGTCTTTCTCCATTCCTATTATGTACTCTGTAGATAAACAGCTGCTGCTGAGGTTTGAAATGTAATCTAGAGGGAGATGAGATGTACTCCAGCAAATACTTAGTAGCCTTTGGGATTTTTCCTCAAATGTGGAAGGTACTGGATGTGAGTGATACATAAACATCAAGAATAAACTGACCAAAGAGCTTCCTGGCTTGTTAGCTGGCCTCTAGCAGTGGCCAGTAGCAGGTCCTGCAGGCAGGGTGTAAGGAGGGGACAAGCAGGTACTGGTGCATCCTGAAAGTATTTGCAGACTGTGGTCTGAAGACTTCCTGACCAGACATGAGTCTTTTTTTAATAGTGCCTAATGAATCTTTCTTCTACAGTTTTGGCTGATTGCTTTCTGAGCCATGTAAACTTCGGCACCCTTCCTCAAACTGTTGTGAAGCTTCAGCACACAGTGAAGCTTCAGTGTGAGAAAGCCTTCCCTTCTCTCCCTGTACCATCTGCCATCTGCTCAGGATCTCTGATCCTTCTCTTCATAACACTCATGACTTCATAGGCAGCCATTATAGTTCCCCTAAAATTATTTATAGTCATTGTTAATGGCTGTACATTTTTAACTGTTTTTTTTTCGTTACATAGATGGAGGCCCAGAACTGCATCATGTTTTGATTTGCAATATCTGGTTCAGACTGTACCTCTGTATATTGAAAGTTAGAATTGGATTTGCTAATGGGTTTGACTTAAACTGTCTACCTTTCATCTGCAAATGTCACTTGCTATTTTACTCTCCACTTTCTGGGTATTCTGAAACTATTTTGCAACCGGCGAAGTAACTTTGATCCTCATTCCTTGACCCAACTGTGGAATGAGTTGAAAAAAAAAGAGTCCCGATATAGTGATAGTTTAAAGTGTTTTGTGTATTTCTTTATACATTCTTATTCAAAGAGACTGCCTGCTTCCCACTAAAGGAAAACTGGGGATCATGCAATTCATCTTTCAGCCACCAGGTAGAGGCAGAAGCCATTGCAAAATAGCTACCCAGGCGGTAACATAACTGTATCCAAAGTATCGCTCTGATCGACACCAAATGAAAGCTTTTGGCCAATCTGTCTCCATGGTTCTTAAAATAGATCTGGTCAAATTCAAAGATGAAAATTAATTTTGAATCTCATTAGCTCTGTGGTGAATTAGTTAATTATAAAGCAGTTGCAGACAATCGGTATGAAGCACACTCTAATTATCCCTTCCTACCCAGTGCATGAAAAATTAACCATCATAGAGTCACTCTACCTTTTAAGACAATGATAGAAACAGTGAAGTAAAAATTAGCTCTCTTAAAGAGAATCCAGTGAAGCTCTTTAGAAGGAGGTTTTTCTCTTTTTTTTTTTTTTTTGTAAGAAGACTTAACAATTTGTCTGTTGAGAGTTTTCTAAATCACAGCCTTTTGAAGTGTGGCCTTCTGAAAAAATGTAGCTAGACCAAAAGGACAAATCTAAAAATCTAAATCAAAGGTATTAAACACTAATCACGCACAACAGTATCTACATTGTATTTGTGGTCTTTTCATGAGTTTTTAGGAGTTACTTACAAGAAGGATAAATATAAGTTATTTTGCTCCTGAAGACAAAATCTGCATGTATCATTTTTATTCTTTATACAGCATCAGCATCAATCCTGATGTTTCAAAGACGTGAATCTTTTCTTGACCTTGTACACCAGTTGTACCTGTTATTATTTGCATTGCAGCAGCTCAATGAAACCTCTCAAATGGATCAGGGTCCCTGTTCATTGCACCACAGACCAAGCATCTACAAGCTTGAATGAGACTACTTGTAATCCATGTCTTGGAGTAGCAGGGTTGTAGATGTTCAGTTCTCCCCCATAACTACAGCACACAGAACTCCTCATTCAGCAGTCCAAAGAAACCCAAAAACAAAGCAAAAAAAAAAAAAACCCACCAAAATAAAACCACAAAAAATCTCAAAACCTTTGAGTGTACTTTTGGTAAAAGTGTTTGGGAACCTTGAATAACTATTAAAACAGCAGTTACAGTACACCAATAATTCAATTCGGTGAAAATGATAGATATTTTAAGATTATTTCAGATGTTATGGGATTTTGAGCTTGGAAGTACTGTATGAAAGAGTAATATAATTGCTGGTTTCTTGAAATTTATCAGCAGAATTTGACACAAGCAAAATAATGCCTCTGATGATGAATTTCAATTAATTTAATTGATACAAGTGATTGGAATTCCACTATAGGTAAGTAATACAAGATTATACATTTTAGATGGTCTCAAGGGTCCAGGGCTGAGGGTGCTGGCAAGAGGGAGTGGTAGTATGCACCTCCCAGCATCCCCTCGGCAGCACACTGGTGACACTCAGCAGGTTGACACTCCTAGCAAAAAGCAGTAGCCTCTGGGTTCATTTTCATGCCATCCTCCTGCTGCCACAGATCCCTGAAAGCCTGGGGTCTGGCATTGAGTGAAGTCTGGTCACCTCTCTGCAATGCATTGTGATAGTTTGGCCCAAAGCTCCAGGGCTGGGTCTTTAAATGCATTTTATTTCATTTGCTGGCCACGACTCAAACCTGTCTGGGCCTTGCAGAGTGAGACTGCATTGCTGGGTCAGCCCTTCTAGTCTCCTCACTGCCACATGCTTACAATAGCAATTTATTTTCATCATATGAGCACTACAGAAGAAGAGTGGAAACCTCCTTCTTTTTTGTTTACATAACAGGAATAAACCAGAGAAGGGCCCTGTGAGCCAGCAGGGAGCCAGTGATGGCAGGCAGAGCAAGAGGACCACGAGAAGGAGTTGAGTATCATCCAGCATGAGAAGTAGAGCTGGCAGTGCCTTGGTCTGTCCAGCCCAGCTCTGAAGAGCATACTTGTTTAATTTTTGATGAATATTTAGTAATGCAAAAATAACACATGTCATGTACTAAGATAAGAATGCTGCTTTGGACCTAGCATAGTGGTCCAGGATAAGATAGTAAGTGGTCTTGGATAAGATGAACACCTGGGGCTCCATGTCCTGGACTGATGTGATTATATACATTTTTGAGCTATCTTCTGTACAAGTTTCATTACACTTCAGAGGCAGCTCCTTCTCAAAATGGATCACCAGTGCTTGTTTCTCCTGACATGAGCAGGAAGCTGTTTTTTCAAGGAGGTGCTTATAAGACCCTTTGCCTGAAAGAGTCAGAGATGACATGATTTAACCTTAACAGCTGAAATCTGATTATTCCAAAAAGTGCATTCAGTAGCAAGATGATTCAGCACTTTTAGGCTTTGATCAAAGCAGAGAGAGGCTTAATCTCTCTTCTCAGATGAAGAGGGGTGAGCATATAATGAAGAAAAGGAGAAGAGCTGCTGGGGAGTAGGACCCATTTTTGGGAGAGCCTGGGAGGCAGAAGAGAGTGCTCAAGGTCCTCGACAGATGATGAGTGAGGTGAAGTTGGTCCCAGTTCCTTACTGGTACTTATAAATAAAGTGCATGCTCTCACGTTACAAGCCTGTGATGCCTGGTCCAAAAATCAGTGTGGATTTTATTTCTATGCCCACTTTGCTCTAAGAGCAGGTGGTATTGAAGCTGTCAGTGTGATGAAGGAGGAAAGCTGGAGGAAGCTGTGCTGTCTTCACTTGCTACATATAATTAAAGAGAACAAATACTTGCCATTAGCTTGTGAATCTTCCAACCTGTCTATGTAGAAGATTCATGTTACTCAAAGAACTGTGTAATTAAGTGCCACTGATCCCCTAAACCATCATTGTAGTAGGATGTTGTTTTAGGGAGAGAGATGGCATATCACACTCTGTTCCCACAAGTACCTTAAGAAATGTTGCAAAGTTTTCAATACGACTTGTGAGAAGAATCAAAGAGACTCAAATATCCAGGATCTAAATACAGAATAAGGAACACAGTCTGCTCTGTGCCTGAGAAAAGCAGCATGTTCTTCTTGCTAAGGGAAGCCAAACTCAAATGGAGACATCTTCTGTCCTTGTCACACTGGTACAATGGCAGTAAGCCCTTCGGCATCAGAAGTGATGTAGGCTTCAAGAAAGTGTCCCTAATCCTCCCACTAACTCTGTACAAATGCACAGGTTTGTCTGCCTCAGGACATCAGCAGAGGAGACAACCAGTCAACCATCTTCAAAATGATGATACTGGGTGAAGCTAACACCCACCTTACAACAGAAACAACATTCTGATGCAGAGCATGCCCATGGGAGTAGGTTCACACCAGTGCTGTTGGTGTGACCACTGTTGTTAGGCAAAAGAAACACTGGAGAGAGTGGGAATGGCTGAATACAATGTTTTGTCAGTCCGTGACAATATTCAACCACTTTTCATAAGCCTCAGAGATCTGTACTTTCCTAATCCATTTTGTTATGGGAGGCAGAGTGAGAAGAAGGATAATCTCCTGGTTTATTTCTAGTCAGAAGATGAAAGGATGCACGTAGGCCACTCTGTGTCCACTGGCACAGTGCATGAGCTGAGTCCCTGAGATGCTGCTGACTGAATTTGCCCAGCCTCATGGCACTCCAGCCATGGCTCAGTGCAAGAGAAGCACAGCCAGGTAGCTTAGGGATTTCCTTTTGGTGCCAGCCCTGTGCCACAGGCAGGTAAATCTGAAGCTCCTGAAGTCCAAGTCTGTTCTCAAGCTCCTGCCTGTGCCTATAATCTCCAAACAGCAGAGACACAACCTCTTCCAGGACAGATTTGGGAAGGGCATAAAACTTCTGGCAGTGGCTGAGTCAGGATGGAGATGCATGACTGATGCCAGGTGTCTGTGAAAGCTGCCTGCAAAACTTAACACACTCTGTTTCTTTGTCTTTTTTTTAACCCCCACAAGCAGCTTTGTCTTGCATTCAGTGGGATTCTTATAAAAGCAAAGAAGCTCTGCTGATTGAGTGGGTCACTAAGAACAGAGCATAATCTTCTCAAGGTGTTCTCCGCTGTCAAAGAGGGCATGACCCAAGTCCTTGATGTACTGCTTTTGGATAACCCTGCTGAGTGGTGGCTCAGGCAGAATTTCTGCCTTAAAATAAAGATGAAAAAAGGAAGTCCGGAAAGGGCTCTTGGCTTTTGGCTGGGGGATGTCCCTGGTTCTGAGAAAATGTCAGGCCTGTGGAGAGAACATGTCTGTGACTGCCCCTAACACACTGAGCCAGACACGACAGACCAGACATGGTTCAGCATCTCTAAACACAGCAGCTTGCCGTGGCAACATGTTAATAGCCACCATACAATTGCTAGTGGGAAGGTCAGAGATGTGACATCCTGGAGGATGCACAGCCACCAAACACTGCTGGATAGACCCTCTGTGAGTCTGTGTTTCTCCTCTGCCACACCCTACTTACTACAACCTTACCTAATTTCTGATATTGGTCTTGAAGGAAGGTTTTCAGGCTCCCTGCATTGTAAAATGAAAGAAATGTGCATTCCTGAGGTGTAGGTGATTTCATTCCAGAGCAGGTCAGCTGGCTTGCAGCACGGAAATTGTTCTACACTCCAGTGAGGAGAGATATCAGCATCTGCACTACTCATCCAGGCAGCTCAGAGTAAAGCAAAGGGATGTTATTTCATCAGTGCTGGTTTTTTGCAGCTGCCAGTATGAGTGGGGACCACAGCTTCCCTTTCAGCTGCACTGTAAGTGTTCAGCCTCCATTGCAGTGGCTTGGTGAGCACTCCTTTGAGGTCTTTTCACTGTGCTTTAGGGGCTTTGAGACAAATCAAAATCTCATTTCTTCAAGTACAATGTAGTTCTGGAGATGAAGGCTTAGAGAGAGGGAAACAGTACTTCCTTGCCTGTTAGGGGAAAGCTGGCCAAAGCCAGCACTCTGCAGTGTCGAGCAGAAGAAAGAAGACTTGAGAAAACACTGCAGAAAAGATGTTGAGCCTGAAGGAGACCCAGTGAGGCCAGAACTTGTCTAGAGAAGATGGAGAGCTGGGGAGGAGTGTATATATAAGCATATATATAAGTGTATATAAGCAGTGTATCTGCACTGTGGTTTTGTGTTGACTCAACAGACTGCAACAAGGGGCGTCATGCACACGTTAGAGACCTGTAGAGTTGTCAGTGCTTGACCAGAGAGGGGCATCTGTAATTCTAAACTCGTAAACTAAGCTTGTAATCTGTAATCCAAGTTTAGCTGGATGCTGCCTCTGGCTTTAGGGATGAACTGAAACAGCCACCCCTGCCTTCTGAGCACTACCTACAGCCTGCTGCTATTGCAGACCATGAAATACAGGAGCAGAGGTCACGGAAAACACCCTCTAGGACTAGTTTTGCCTAGAAATCAGCCATTTTCTGTGCTGAACAGACCACAGCATCAGGAGTAAGACTCCCCTGTCCAAAGTCACCTACAAACAGCAGCAGGTGGTGGTATCACAGCTCCTCACCATCAGCGCAGTGTGGAGACAGAGACCTCCTCGGTGGGCACAGTGGGACCTGCCGAGGGCTGAGCAGAGGGCAGTAGGTTGGGAAGGGGCAAACAGGCAGGGCAGCAGAGCCAGGGACAGGCTGCTGCTCCTCTCCTGCTGCCTGGCAGGCTCCTTCAGCCTCCTCCTTGCCGTGCCCTTGTTGTCTTACCAGCCTTTCCCTGGGACTGGCAGCAGCCTCTCTGACATAGAAGCTGTTTTCTTTGCTGTCAAGACCTGCTCTCATTTGAATTATTTTAGCACTGTTGAAATAAAAATAAAATAATTGGGATGGATGACTTATTCTTTTCAGTTTTATTTCAGCCCTGACACAAGTTGGCCGAGTTTCAAAGAACTGATTTATACCAAATACTGCTTTGCCACATCCACAGATTATCTGTAAGAGTGAAAATGACTGTCAGCAGCAGGTTGAAGCCAGCTCATACAGGAGCTGCTGGAAGGAGCTGTGTGCGCATTGTTCTTCGGGGTCAGGGCTTTGGGCTGGATTGCAGGTAGGTGTATTTTCTGTGCCCAAGGCCTCTCTCCCTTTGTCTGTCTCAGTGCTCCAGCTTGTTAGCACAGCACAGGCACTGTTTCAGCTCAGGGTTCAAAACCCAGATGACATCACATCCATTTTGGTAAGGATAAGGTGCTTCCATCTTAGGCTGTGTGACTCAGCACTCTGGTGGAAGTGTCTTAGTCACTGACCCTAAGGAGAGATCTGAGTCTCAGAAAATGAAAAAGGACTTTTTTCACCTTGATAAAAATAAGTTCAATTCTCAGTGAAATCTCACTTAATTATAACCTGAGAATCCAAGTAGAATTGCACACTGGAGCTTATTGAGCACAGTGGCCAGACCTCCAGCAAGACACACAGGATATAATACTTGGCATGGTTTAGACAATACACATCCACAGCAGAAATCTTGATTGTGAGTGCCCAGTGACTGAGCCAGGGAGATGGTGGTACAGGAGAACAGCAGCCCTGCACAACGAAACACAACCTGATATGTGCTGTGCCATGAAATCCCACAAGTGATCAGAGATGTCAGCTCAACCACACGTCCTCTGATAAATCTTTTACAATACCCAGGCAAAGCTCATACCTGGCTGACTCCAGGGGAATGAGAAAACTGTCTTATATGGCTTCTACATCTTCTGGGTCGTCATCTGACAAGTGCAGGAACTTGATATAACCAAGATATGGAGAGGATATTGTTTTCACGGCTGAAATAATAGCAAGGGTTTCACAGTTAAACTGCTTTCAGAGACAGGCAAAACACCTTTTATGACAGTTAACAACAAAAAGAGATGCTGCTATTGCTAGTGTCAGGATCCTCAGACCCAGCTAAGAAGAAGACTTCTGTTTTGAATCTAGAACAAGAAATGAACATTGGATTTCCACCTATGTGAAGGAATTTAGCTGTGTTAAAGAGATATGTGGGAGATTTAAGTAATACTGTTGTGCCTAATTTCTAAAGAGTCCTTGCCTTTGGCCTCCTCCTAAATTAACCCCTTGTCCAAAAATACTAGAAAATGAAACTGTACTTGATGCTGAGCCTGGAGATGACACTGAGGAACAAACTGCTACTCCAAGTAATGTGCATTTTTCTACAGCCAGCTATTCTTGCTGCTCCTAACAACTGAGGATCTTATTTCAAGCCCCCTTTTTCCACTCATCCAAAAAGAGAGAGGAAAGAAATCAAGATGTGGTCTTTTTTTTCCGGAGCTATAGCATGAAGTGAGCAAGCAGTGGCTCCATGCTCTTGCTTTTCTCAAGGCAGCTTGCTAGAGAGAAATTGGAAGAACATCAGGGTTAAGTATCATTGCAAAGTTATTCAGCCTTGTAAAAGCACAGGTATTTTTTTGCATCTTTGTGCCAGGAAACAAAAGTGCAGGTATTTAGGCTGACTACACATTTTCTCAGGTCAATTCCAGAGCCATTGCTCGTTCAGGCCTTGGCAGGAGTGCACAGCTGGGTGTCAAAGTTATCCACAGTCAGACTGAGCCCTGAAGAAAACATGAAAAAAGAGATCCAAATGGTAAGCTACAAACTCAAAAAAGGGGGGAATTTCCAAAAGCTGATTCCTGTCTGAACAGTCTGAACTGATTCTGTTCACTCAGGGCATGAACTTCTGGTCTGCCTCTGCCCAGGAGAAGCTCCTTGCTGAGGATTGCTGCAAGCCTGGTGCAGCTTGCAGTGTGGGATAAGCCTCATTCCTGCTGTTCCTTTGTGTCTAGTGTAACTTTTCTATAAAGCAGAGAGCTATTGTTGCTTGCAAACTTGCATCTGTTTAGTCTTTTGTTATTAAAATTCCTCCTGCCATCTATCCACTTCTAATCTCTTTAAAATACAGCTGAGCTCTCTGGGTTGCTAACAGCCTTCATCATAGAGGACCTCCTGTTCATCCTTCATGGTGTGCAGCTGCTTGCATCAAACTTTCTGCTGCTGCTGTTCAGTGTTGCTCAACATCCCGCCCTATAAAGGCAGAATGTCATCGGTGGTGATTAGCTCATGCCACAGAAGATGCTGCTCTGAAAGAGAGATGGGTTATGTGGTGTCCTGTGATTCCTAAGAGCTCTGTCTTTTCCATTTGAAGATACTTAAATGCCAGAAACAGCATTACAAGCATATGCTCAAGGAATTGACAGAATCAGGGGTTTGTAGGTACTTTTGTGCCCTTGTATTTAAAACTTGAGAAGAGGCGTGATGAGAAGAGGCACGAGGTGCCTGCTGCTGAGCTATAAAGGCTTCTTAGTGCTGAATCATCTGGGCTAAAAAGAGCTCTGTCTCTCTCCTGCTAAGTGGCCAGAGACTGCTGGTGGACCCCACAGAGACAGCTTTTGTTAGCTGAGATCAGCTGGGGTGTCTGGGTCCTTTTGCTACAACACAAAGTGCAAAAGAGGTAGGGGGATGAATTTGAATTTTCCTCTTTTTCTCTCCCACTGAGTTTTCTACCTAAAGCTGCAGTTGGCTCACTGTAGACCTGGGCTAGTGTGCACATCGGCATGGAAGCAATATGGGCTTGAGTTCAATGTGGATGTGGATCTGAAGAGTGTTTGTGGAAGAGAGGGGAGAATGCTGCATCTCTGAAGTCAGCACTCAGATGTGACTTTTTATTAGCTTGGTGACGGAAGGACCTGTGGGATAAATGTTTATTCCAAAAAGGTAACCTCTCAACAAACACAACTGTCTACCTCTCGAGGTGCTCAGACAGTCCTTGCTGTGCAATCTTCCCACTTTCCTAGAACTGAGGCATGCCTCAGAGAGCTTCTGCAAGGACAGGCTTTATTGAGAGGAAGCGGTTCAACAGCCTGTTTCCATCAGTGCCTGCAAGACCAGGCTTCCTGGGATCCTTTGAATACTGCAGCACTCCAAATAAATTGAAAGCCTACAAAAAGAAGATGATAAATAGCAATAGCAGCCTCACATTTCCTTCACTTTAGTGAAATTGGATGTGGTGCACTTATGTTCCCTCCTTTTGTTGGTCTTCCCAGTCTCAAAGAGAGAAGACTGGAACACTGAAATGGGCTGCCTAGATGGGTTGTTGAGTCTCCTTCTCTGGAGACATTCAAAACCCACCTGAACAAGTTCCTGTGTGACCTACTCTAGGTGGCCTGCTCTGGCAGGGGGATTGGACCAGATGATCTTTCAGTGTCCCTTCCAGCCCTTGGGATTCTGTGATTCTGTGAATGCTTACATCAGCTACTCATCAGACTTGTGCTCCAGACCCTTTGCTAGCTTTGTTGCCCCTCTTTGGACATACTCCAGCACCTCAATGTCATTCTTGTAGTCAGGGGCCCAAAACTTTTCTCTTTAGAAGACAGTTAAATCTGTATGAAATTTTCTTCTGAATAAATTATGTAAGATTTTTTTTCTTAGGGGGAAATTAGCATTATGGACATTAAAAGCCAGGAAGTAGTTTATCATTTTTTTTTTTTTAGTCAAATGGTTCAAGGAAGAAAATGAGAAATGTTTTTGAGAACAGCTTTCCTTTATATGAGAAAGCAGAAGCTCCATTCCTCTCTCTTTCTCACACCATCTGTGTTTATTAACTGTATTTTAGAAACAAAACATCTTTTACATCTTTCACATCTTTCTTGTAAGCTAGGCTAACACAATCCACACAACCATCAAGGCAAGTGAAGGAACCATGTAAGAAGGGAAGATAAAAAGCTTTCTTTTATGCCTTTTTCTAGGCTTCAGAGGCCAAAGAAAACTGCCTGAAACTCTTCATGCATAGTACAAGGCAGACAATATGTGAGTTTATGTAGACAACCTGGACCAGTCCTTTGGTGCATCTAAACAAAAATCTTGTTTCCAGCAATGGCTACGACAGAACAGGCAAGAAAGACTGTAGGAATAGGGCAGCTACATACAAAACTTCCACTTAATACTCTCCCAGCTTCTAATTATTTTCAGCATAGTTTATATGTGCTTAGCAGCTCTCAATGGATTTCTCTGCCCTTAATTTGTCCTTGAACCAAACTCCAGAATCTCCAGCACCTGCTAGCAAAGGGCTCTGCAGGTGGACTGTTTGTTGCATGAAGTGCTGCTCCTCTTATTTTAAACCTTAGTTTAAAAACTTATAGTTTATTTTGATGCTCACAAATTCCTCTATCTGGTTCTGCCAACAGCCTTAGCCACATCACACCTGAGTCCAAGTTATAGTCTCTGAATAACTAGTCAGCAGTAACTAAATAATAACTGAATAACTGAAAAAATTAAATCAGTTATCTCCCACCACCCTGACCATAGGTTATGCTCTCCCTTTTGCAATCTGCCTTGGGTCTTCCCAAGGCCCAGGTGTCAGCTCTGTTATGAAAGTGCGTTGAGAGTGCTGCTCTGCAAAGGGGTATTGAAATGGAAATTGGCATTACAAGTAGCACCATTTATTTCCTTGGAAAGAAACACTTCAGATTGTTGTAAGGGTTTTTTTCTCTCCAAATGCTGCTTTTCCCAAATTACATAAAGCTTATGAGTCTGTCTTTAGAGAGACTCTAAACCTTTTTAGCTCTGATTTCTGTTACACGCTGTATCCGATTCTCCATCTCACAGTGCACGCATTTCCCATTCCAGTGAGTGCATTATGATGCTGAGGTCCAGCAGGTAAGTGTTTCACTCAAGTGTATTTACCAATCATTCTTTAAAAGGAAGACTTTTTTCTTCTTGGGGTTTTCAGATGCTACATCTTGTTCTGTGTTTGTTACCTACAAACGTGTCTCATAGTACAAAAAAGATGTTTCCAGTGACAGCAATCCTTAATTCAGCTAAATGGTAATTCTGCATGTGTATGGAAAAACACTTTTCCAACCACAAAATCTCACAATGCTTCAGAATGCAAGACAAAAGTGTTGCCCCTTGGAGGTTAAATGATGGGTGCTCTGATTATTGTCTGACTCCCAGCCAGGCTCCATCTCTGCTGGAAGGCTGGCTGCTGTCACCCCAGGTCTGGAGGAAATGCGATGGAGAAAGAGAAATGTAGGACTTCAGGGCCCCTGGTGATAGGGCAAAGACATCCCAACAGTTGGGTCTCATTCGTATTCCAACAGGTTGGCATTTACATTTTATTCTTACATTTAACAGAAAACAGGTAATTAGCAGTAAGATAGGTCATAAACCAGCAGTAATATAACATAGATCATACTCGATGTAACACTTACTGTCAGAAAAAACTGTGTAAAGAAGCCCACAAGATACCATGCATGGAGAGTAAGCATGAGAGTTTGCTCCTCAGGTGCTGGTCCCGGGGAACTCTGGACATTCTGGCAGCAAGTGATTTTTATGATTTAGTTCACATTCTTTCTTTCCCTGTAAACAATTTGGTCTGGATGTAAACTGTCAGGAGATGCTACGATGGGCCATATGCTCAGGGCTGTGCAGAGGCCATGCCAAGCTTGACTCCAGGGGTGGCTGGGACTCGGGGCTACCTCTGCATGGCTGCCTGTCACCAGGGCAAGAAGGGCCTGCGGCTCCTCTGCACAGGGTTCTTCAGCAGCCTCAGCTCAGGCATCCCTTCCCATGACACACAGCGCTGCCCGGGACAGGCACTCCTCCTCCTCACTTGGTTTTACTCGTTTTCCCAATGCTGACTAAAGCCCTGTGTGTCCTAAGCTCTGTAAACATGGCCACTCGGTTCTGCTGTGAAGGGTGGGTGGACTTTAGGCCCTTCTAGGGAAGCAGGGTGGAAAAACAGAAGTAGATCTACAGCAGCTAATTTTGCCTCTTCAATTGTCCATGAAAACAACTCGGTGCAGTGATGCCCATGAGGTATGAGGTCAATATCAAGGCTATATTACTCTTTTTCAGCTTCCTTTACCAACTTTCAATCTGCAGTTTATTTTTTAACTGTGTAAACACAGGAATGGCCCAGAGATGCTTCTGGAGTTGCAGTATGAAGCAGGCAGGGACAGTGGGGCTTGGTATAGTATCCTGGAAATACACATTTTTTAAAATGTGACCTTGAAGCGCAGAACTCCTCTTCAGCAGCAAATCCCCTTACCAAGGAACTGTGCAATACGTCATACTTCAGATTACTGAGTGGACAATTGATGCTTGAACTTTTAGACTGTCTTCTGCTGCCTCTACTATTACGGCTCAGTCCAAACAACTCTGGTGAACCTGCTGTAAGTGTGCTCCTGTGCAGCAGCAGGCAGCTGTGGGAATGGCAGGCTACCCCACGCGCTGCATGCCTGCTGAACAAGGAGCTCCCAGCCGCCACAGCTGGGTGGCTGTATGGGAGCAGAGCTTCCTTCCTAACCTCCTCCCTTTCCCTGTGCAATGCTCAAGTCCCCTGGGATCTGCAGGAAGGGGATGTGTCTGGTTTCCACCATCAGGACTGTTAGACAAGCTGCCTGTGGGACATTGTTGGGGGGTAACACCCATAGCAGTGTATTTAAAAGCCATGTCTTTGCTGCTGCCTGCACCACTGCAGGAGACAGATTCCCTTCTTCACTTTCCTTTGACACTAAGGCTATTATTTCCCAACTGCTTTCTGCAGCAGCCCTAGCTTATGCCAGTCTGGCCTTTCCTGGATCAGCCCTTCCCTTGGCTGGCACGTGTGTCAGTACAACAGGGACAGATCAGAGCAGTCACCAGAGAACTGGGTTAAAACAAAGCTTGCAAGAGAAGAAGAGCCAAAAAGGTTAATTTTAACCTGGATCGGCCCCTCAATCATGTGCTTCACATTGCCAGGGGCAAGTAAAGAAATGATACAAAGGGAGAGTGAAGAGCAAGTGGTGTGTGAAATAACACTCTAAACTACAAATGGATGGATGTGACCCAGTCTCAGTCACTCATCTTTAGACAATATAAGCCTTCAAGTATTTTCATAGCCTAAATCACTGTTTCTCTTTCTGAAACAATTTCTAAAAACAGAAAGTGGTAGCAGTAGCAGAAGAAAATGAGACCAGTACTGTAAATACCTGTATGGGGCCAATAGCTCTCATCTGAGCGCTCAGCCTTGTCCTCAGCTCCCCAAGCTGCCTAGAATACCCTGAAGGGACAATGCCTCATTTTATTTTCCGGACTTTTGCAGCCTGTGTAGAGCTCTGCTTGAAAGAGTGAGGATTTAGAGGCTGTGCCACGTGGTCTTGGGAGATATGTGTCCTGGTTCACACACACTGCTTGGACTGGGGTGGACTTATTCCACCCTGAATTCTTACCTTCAGGAGGACATCTGAAGGGGATGAATTCTGAGCTGCAGGTCAGAGTGATGGGAGGAGAAAGCTCCTGCATTGCCAGCCAGCCCTTTACTATCTATATTCCCCTTCTGCATCATCTGCTGTTTATGGTGGGAGGGGAGTCAAGGACGGTGGCTCTAAGTACCTCAAGGTACCTTTTGATCTTTGGCATATGATTTTGACTATTTGATTGGAAACCAAAACCAAGTGCTAAGCTGTCATCTCCAAACTGTCCTGGCCAAGTGGTGCAGGTTACCAGTGCCACTGAGTGCAGGTCCTGCTGCTGGGAGCTCCTTGTTGTGGATGTTGACACCTGAAGGCTTTTGCTCCTTCTGAAAGACATCGCCAGAGATTCCTGCTGGCATTAGGGTATGAAACATGGCTGTGTGCCATCGCTGAGGAAAGGCTGGCAGGAAAGTCCCTCATCCAGTGTGGGGTTTTCAAACACAAAGCAGGTGGATAGGAGCAGACCATAAAGCAACTTGAGCTTCGCTCCAGCAGAGGCCACACAAGATCCTATGCTGTTCTCTGGGTTTCTGAGGTGCTGCTCTTGGTTGAGCAGGTCTATGCAGCCCTTTCCTCAGACCAACTGGAAAGTGACTGCAATGCTGTTTATAAAATCAAGAAAAAAAAAGCCTGAATCTTCTGGAGCTGCAGAGTTCTACAGCTATAAAAGCAATACAGTTGTCAAGGATCTCATCACTCAATGTGCAAAGAAACAGGATAGGGATAAACGCAGGGGAAAGTGAGAGGTACTGCAAGGTTGCTGTTTCACAGTATGAATTGACCTTTGAATTAAAAGCAAGGTCTCAGAGTCTGGGGAGAACCTGTGCTTAGTTCTGGTTCCTGTGTCTTTGCTGCCTTTTTTTATTTACAGAATAAGCTGCAGAAAGCAGTTGTTATTTTAGATGTATTTTTTATCTGAGTGCTATTGCCTACCAGAGATTTTGATTTTTTTTTTTCAAAATGTTGGCTAATTTTATGTTTTGAGTAGGAAGATTCAATTTCACACCAGTTCTACACATGCTCTTCTGCTATCCAGTAGTTTGGGCAGGATAAACCTGTAACCAAAGACGTTCCTTCACTAATCTCTATGGCTTTTATTGGGATTTTATTATTGCTCACCTTATTGTGGATTTTCAAATGTGGGGAGTATCTGAAGTAGTTTAAAATTATTGAATCTTTAAAATGTCACTGGGATGCAGGCAAGTGTCCCTATATATCCACCCAGCTAGAGTTTTTGCCTTCGCTTTCCAACCGGTGAATAAAGCAGGGAGGGCAGGGCCAAGTGAGCTGCCTGCAGTGATCTCTGTGGACAGCCTGCCTAACCTCAAACTTCTGCTCCCACTCCAGATGCCTTCCCAGATCCTCAGTCCCCTCCCAATACCTCTGTGTTGTTTGTTCTCAACAACCTTAATGCTCACAGGAGAGGGAGAGCTCCCAGGCAGCATCAAGGCAGGAAAAGTCTCTGAAAAGCAGCAGCATTAGCAGTGTCTTGCACACCAAAGTAAGTCCCAAAGCAGGCAAAGCAGCAGCTGGACACAGCCCAACATTCCTCCGTCTGCCTGACACAAGCGTGAAGGCACTGGGCAGCGCTGGCACCCTCGGCCTGCTCCATGGCTCATCCACCAGAGTGAGGAGGAGGAATATTGCTCGGTGTCACCCCGGGGATCTGCCTGCCTCACTCTTTAAAGAAGCTGTCAAGCACAGAGAGCTGTTGAATCAGTATGGATTTTACTTTGCAGCCTGTGCCTGGTAGCCGCCAACAGCTGCCAATGCCTCTTCTGCTGGCACAGACTGTGCACCAGGACAGATCTGGGCTAGGAGGGAGAGGATACCAGCGCTGGCTCTCCAGTGCCCATCTTTTGGGTGACTGTGAGAATGCAGCCGAATGGGAAGACTCAGAGACATCTTTCTGTTGCTGCTGCCAGCCTCTCCCACCAGTGCCAAACATGCATGTTTGCCAAGCACAGAGGAGAGTTTGGATGCAGGACAGTCAGTCAGTCCTTCAGATGAGATGTGAAAGCAGAGGCCTCCTCCACCAGCCTCACCGAACCCACCACATGTCCTGAATCAGATGACATCCAGATCATCACCTCCTCTTCCGCCAGGCAGCTTCCCATGCCCATCCCAAGGTGGTAAATTGCTGTGGATAATGGCTGTGATGTTTATCCAGACCACGGCTGCCTACCCATACTTGTGCGGAGGGTACGGTGCTCGACAGCCCCATTGGAGAGGTGACGTCTGGCTATTTGGAGCTGGTGTACTTGGTGACAGCCTTGGTGCCCTCTGAGACAGCGTGCTTGGCCAGTTCTCCTGGGAGCAGCAGGCGTACGGCTGTCTGGATCTCCCGCGAGGTGATGGTCGAGCGCTTGTTGTAATGGGCCAGGCGGGAGGCTTCCCCAGCAATGCGCTCAAAGATGTCATTGACGAAGGAGTTCATGATGCCCATGGCCTTGGACGAGATGCCGGTGTCGGGGTGCACCTGCTTCAGCACCTTGTAGACGTAGATGGAGTAACTCTCTTTCCTGCTCTTGTGCCGCTTCTTATCGCCCTTCTTCTGGGTCTTTGTCACAGCTTTCTTGGAGCCCTTTTTGGGAGCAGAGGTGGACTTCGCTGGCTCTGGCATCCTGAGAGCTATTTCTTCAGGTCTTGGAGCTGCTTGGAAAGAACACCAAAAAAGAAAAAGAAATGCTTTTTTGTTCTTCTACAGTATAGTCTTAATGAAAGATGAGAGTGCCTGAACTGGACATCAGCCACATCTCTGAATCTGAGACGAACACCCCATGACCCCATGCAAGCATTTCTGAACTGCCAGTGAGAACTGCTCTGCTTTGCGCATGCTTTTTTTGGTTGTTTTCTGTTTAAATTCCCCTAAGACTGGCCTTGTAAACATCACTGAACTCAGACCTAATTGTCATCTACTTAGTAAATATAGGCTGGAAGAGGAACATATTTCTGAGAAGAACACTGCAGTTCCAAAGAAAACAGTATCTGCAGCACGGATTAAATTAAATCCTCCTGGAATGGGCTGGAGATTGTTGCAAGATGTCACTGAAGCCATCTTTATGTAAGACTGGTCAAAATAATTTTATACAGTTACTACAATCTTCAATAGACCATTGTTTTCTTTGCATGTAGGTAAATGTCTGTTTTGAGGGTGCCTGCATTTCTGTGGCTGTTGTTTTATGTACAGTTTTAAGCTAGCTGCCTGAGCTACAGGAATCTCTCAGTATTCACCTCGGTGACAAAAAATATCAGAAAATATAAAAGCTCAGAGGAGGTGGCAGGAATCACCTGTCAGAACAACAAGAATGTGGACAAGAGGAAGAAAATCAAAGAGCTTTTGGGCCATATGTTGATGGAGAGAAGCTACATGGACTGAGATTGTTTCCACCTATTTGGTGCTTCCAGCTTTTGAGAGAGTGAGCCCTCATTGACCAGTTTTATATCAAAGATATCTTATCTTAGAATCATAGAATCATGGAACGGTAGGGTCGGAAGGGACCTTTAGAGACCATCTAATCCAAACCTCTGCAGAAGCAGGTCAACCTAGATCAGAGGTCGACCTAGATCAACCTAGATCTTCTCTCCAAATTTTTCTTCTTCAGGCCACAATGTGCAGAACCCTGACCTACAGGTGACTGCTGTCATCCAGAAGTACAGTAACAAAAAGACAGTGTGTAAACCACTCATAAAACTGGTTGCCTCCCCATACCATAAATTTACATGTGTTTTACTATGTAGGTCAGGGGAGTAACGGTGGACAAAGGCCACGCACAGAGACACACAGGACAGTTCTGATCAATGCAGACTGAGACTTGGCATGGAAAAATGCTCCTTTTGTGCATGTGAACAAATAGCACCACAGAAATGTCAGAAACTTACAGCTAGAAGGAGCCTCCAGAGCTTCACTCTTTGCTCTGAGTATGAGGTATTCAGGTGTGCTTGCCTAGATGAATTTCTTACCTCTGCAAAGACACGATTTTGATGTGCTACGTGCTTGACATTGACACTACATCCCCTTTCTTAATTTTCCTGGGCATTTCTCTCAGTAGAGGTGTTTGGAAGTGCTGATCTGCCCTTAGAGTTCTAGACACTCCAACATTCACCCCGTTAAATACCACAGCTTCTTCCTCTGGTGAAACCACAATTTTTCTGCCTTTCTTCTTGAGAAGCAATATCAGGAAAAGAAATCCCCTACTGCTCTTGTCTGCAGACTTGAAAATAAGTCTTTTCAATTCAAGGCATTTTTCCAAGGGAAGAAATAACTACACACTTACTTGCTTCTTTTTCTCTTCAGCTAATTTCCTGGCTGAAAACCACAACTGAAAAATGTAAATTGTTATTTCTTATGCTTTTATCAAAATGTGTCTTTCTAAAATGAGCATTAATTTTTAAGTGCACTTGTACTGTAGCTTTTAAGAAATTAATGCAATGCCCAACAGGCACCAGAGAGACTTCATGTCTCCAGAAAAGGTCATGCCTACACAACATCTCTGTCCGTTTGTCCGGCCAATGCTCTCAGGTAGCATGACCAGGACCTTGCTCTTTTCCCATGTACAGCCACAACGAGGGAAGCAATGATGCTAGGGTTCAAGGATTAGCACAAAAGGTTCAGTGCCTTTGGTTCCCTCCACCCATTTCTTGCAACCTACTGTTTTAAGAGGTAAATAACACCTTCTTTGGCAACAGGTAATCTTCCTTTCAGTTTGTTTGGGCAGTGCCTAGCACATAGAGCATGACTTGCGCTTGGTAGTTGCTAAATAAATAATGTTAATAATGGTCAACAGTATCATCAACCCTTCTGTCAACAGCGCAACACAATCCATAGGCATGTGTTGCTCTGGTAGGAAAACACGAATAGTGGGATTACTCTCAAAGTGTTCATGTGGAGAGTTTGTGAGGGAAAACTAAGTGGCCTTTAAAAAAAAAGGTTTGTTTTTATTAAAATAGTTGCATTTCTTTCTATAAAGCCCCAAATCCAAACCAAACAACACCAAAAAAAGTTAATAATTATTAGTTTCCATATTTGGAAGTGCTGCCATCGTGACTGAATTCTCTACTGTGAGGATGACCAAGCACAGGCACAGGTTGTTCAGAGGGGCCGCAGGGTCTGCATCCCTGCAGATAACTCAAAATCCAACTGGACATGCCTCTGAGCAACCCACAGCAGCCAGCCCTGCTCCAGAGCATGGTCTGGATGAGATGTTCTCCAGAGGCACCTTCAGCCTCAGCCATTCTGTGGCTCTTAGAGACTGAAACTAAGTACCTCTTGCCTAGAACATGCTTTAGGAGCTGTGTTTCCCCAAAAGACATTTCCTATGACATACCGCAGCCAGAGGCTTTCACCAGGAATTCTAAGGAGGGAAGCTGGTGCTCATCTCTGGGGCCAAGCCATGGAGGTCCTTGGCACACAGAGTATGGCCATACAAGAGGAGGCACCCTGAAGCATCATGGTGACATTGGGGAGGTTTCAGGTTTTTGAGGAAAATCTTCAGACACATTTTTTTCTTTATTTTTTTGTACACTCTGACTTAATCAGGTTTCAGTGCCGGCATTTTTTTCTTTCCTCATAAAAATCAACAACAAACCAAACCACTGTACTTTTTGTAGCCAGCTCCAAGCAGCAGTCTGCCTGCTGCTAGAAACCAGAGTGGTGAGGAGTGACAGATACATCTTCCTTTGTGTTGATATGTGTTGATATTCCTTTATCCCTCATCATTAAAAAGAAAATGAACTGAAAACACATTCTAAGATACAAATCACCACAGTCTCTCAGATCTGAGATGAGAGAGAAGCCCTGCTTAGAAATCCCACGTGAAGCAAGATCTTGTCTCTTTTTTCCCCAGGTCTGATGTATTGACGGAAAGACAGATGGGCAGGGATGCTTTTGCAAAACTTAATTTTCAGCCTTGTTGCTGAGTCTGTAGGACCAGTGCCAAGCTGGTGCCAGTAGTTTGCATGGGTGACCACAGCTGGGCTATTAGTTGATCTTTTGGACCTTTCCTCACTCTGGGATGGAAGCAGCACTTGGATTTTTTTCCTTTTAAAGCCTGTCTGTGATGAGCTCTGTAACACTCACTGTAAATCCCTATGCCCATTAGGCTGCTCCCTTGCTGTGATTTCCTAATCAACCATAAAGGTTACATTTCTAGAATCAGCACTTTACTCTTGGGCAGTTTTGGTGAAAAATTAAACATTTGTAGGAAAAACTCAAGCTCTCATCTTCTGGACATCTGATAGCCTGGTATTTGCTAATCTTCTGATGATCTATTTTAATTTTGCTAGAGTAAATGACAGCCAACAACACTTGCCATCTACTCTGCCTCTTAAATAGGAATGTCCCATTAGTTCTGTCCAATTATTGTCCCTCTCCTTAGTTTCTCTTGCTGTATAAAATAAAAATTGGCTTTAATCCTACACATCAAGAAATGCAAAGCAAACTTGCTGCTGCTTTTTTTTTACCCTCTCTGAAGCAAAAAGGGCAACAAATTGGTGAATGTTTCCACCGAAAGGAGAAGGCTTTCTAAAGGCTTCACCTGCTCTGAAATGTTTGTAAAAGCACAGACAGCAGATCTGGTAAATACAGTTTACAAATCACCAGATGTCAGCAGATGGCTATTGTTGGAACACCGTAGTTTGGCAAACTGCCAATCTCCTCCTTTTTATAAAGTATGCCCATCTACTTGGAAGTTATTAAACAAGAATTTGCTCATCCAACAGGTAACATTCAATAGTAACAGCTGAGAAAAACAGATATTTTATGGTTATTTGGTAGCAAGCACTGCCTTAGGTAGTAAAGCAGATCAGAAGTGCGATGAGTCATCATGAGACATCGGTGATGCCGATAGTCACATTTTGGTCTGGAAAGAATTTTTCTCTTGGCATATTGTCTAGCATGTGATGATGAGGTAATAGTAATGAGGAGGAGAATTTCCTAGAATAAGGTAAACTAGGCTGAAATGCCTGATTTCTTCCAATGGTGGAGGGGTGCAGAGACCAGTTTTGTAATCTCAGGTCTCCTTCCTGGTAATCCAGTATTAGAAACACGGCCCCATCCCCAATCCCACATGCTCTGTTATATGACTGCTCCTGAAAAGTTATCATTTAAATAGCTAAACCTTGGATATACACATGCAATTCTTCCTGTGAAGAGATTCATGCTTGCATATTGGACCATGAAAACATGTTAAAACGAAAGATGCCCCCTCCTCCTTACAAGAGAAAGAAATGCTACAATACTCTGTGACACAAACACACTACGTTCAAGGACATCTTCAAAGACATACGAGCAGAAACGAACGTCGAGATATACTGGCATTTGAGCTCTTTGACTGATCCTTACCATTGCTTGCGTCAACACGTTGCCTGGGAGTTGAGTACAGGACACTCCCTATAGTAACCTTCTCTTTTATCTTTTATTTTCTAGCATTTCCATTTATGATTTTAGAAAGCACATTTTTGATCATTAGCAACAGCTGTTATTTCTTATGCTACTTCTGCCCAAGCTGTAGGTATCTCTCAAGGTTGTGTGGGTATCAGAGATGCTTATGTACAAACTAAGAAGTAGAATCCTAGATTAGAGCTCTCTGCAGACAAGATATGTATTGAATTTTTAAAGAAAAGAAAATCTTCTCCATGAGCCAAGCAGAGCAACAGAAAGACACAGTGCTGCAAGGAGAAAAACTGTCAGGAGGCTAAATACTCCTGTCATTACTCTGATTAAAGGAGGGCCTGAAGTCAGAGGGGGTTTAACTTGGGTCTGAAACCACAAAGAGGATGTTTAGAGATGCTTAGCACCAACAGCCAACATTGATTTCCACTGGAATCCATGAGGCTCAGCACTTTATAAAAATCACACTCCATGCTTCATCAAGGTTTTGTTACTGTGAATAGACAAGTGTTTAAAAAAGCTTTAGTGTGACTTTTATCTGCTCTCTCAAACAACACTCATTGCCTGCCTGCTTTGGAATATCTCTGCTCTTACATGCTTGACCAACAGAATCTAATAAACGCAAAAAAGGAGAAATGGTCTTTTCTGTAGATCAATACCCGTTAAATGCTGACAAGAGTACACCCAGTGGCACTACAATTACACTCCAGTCAGTTTTCCCACAGCGTGTCGGGGTTTAAGGGAAACCTGTACTATCGTGGCCATCCTCAGAAAGCCCTTGGTACTAACACAGTCCAACAGAGAACATAGCCAGGCTCATTCCCTTCCTGGGATCCATCCATACATCAAAACCTTAACATAACATAAACTTCAGCACAAGCTTCCTCTCCAAGTTTGACAGTCATCAGGATTTGCTGCTTCTGCCATGAATCCTTTTCCTCAAGCAACATGCTTCTGTTCCCTTCACATCCTACTTCAACTCAGCTGGACTCACTGAGGGTCAACCTGTCAGCACTCTGTGTCTTGGCGTAGTATTTAGCTCCCATCCTTAGGCTAACTCAACAACGTTGCTCTAAAGGCAGGGAGAAGTCAGAGCCTTGTAACAGGCAGATGATCTCCAACTGACCTGAAGCAATACTGCTGGGCAGAAGCAAGACATAAGAAAGCTCTGCTACTTGGCTGTATCACAAGCTCTAGATGCCTTCCTGATGATTTGAAAAGTACAGACTATCAGAGATGGGCAAGACAACAAAAAAATCACAGGTGACTGGGGTCTGTAATACTAATGACCCATTTCACATCAGAAAGGTGTTTTACTTATTCCATGATGGCCTATGCTACTGAAAAGAATGTGTGGATTCAAAATAAATTGCCCTGTGTCACACAGAAGATGAAAATCACTTCATCTTTGACCTCATCATTTCAATTTCTCTGGAAAAATCAGAAGATCATGAACTCATCAAGCCCGCTGTATCTAAATAACCCCTTCTACAATGGAGCCATGGTCTCTAAATTAGTAATGATAACAAGCCTAAATAACTGCTATGGCATTTAAGCAAACTATTTTTAGGGATTTTATGGAGGAACTGAGAATTACCAAAATTTTAGACTGTTTTCATCAGTGCTGAAAAAGGCATCTATTAAAAATGTGCTAATTCAGCTATGGCCAAAAATATGAGAGAAGCTACAGCCCAATACCTGCAGGCTATAAGGGGAGAGTGGGTGGGAGAGGGAGAAGCAGCAGCCCCAGGAGATGAGTTGCTTCTGAGTTAAGGCAGGAGTTACGTGGGAACCAATGCAGACGTGTGTGGGACTTCTTCCTCCCACACATCCCATCCCTAGGCTTCAGTAGGCTTCTGTGACCTTTTCCAGTCCTACAGACAATTTGTGTAGTAAAAAAGAAATAGAAGCAGGGATTCAGAATGTTTACTCTGGCCATAACACAATGACCAGAAATAATACACATGGCTATAAACCCTTGCTGAAGTGGAAGGCTACGTTCCCAAATCAGAATGAAGATCAGACCAAGGTCATCAGGGCTTTTAAGCATGAAGTACTGAAGGATATGGTTTAGTTCAGTCATGGGCTTGGCAGTGTGAGATCAGTTGTCGGGCTTGATGATCTTAAAGGTCTTTTCCAACCATAACGATTCTATGATTCTACGTGACAGGCACATTGCAACATATTACCACATCTCCTCAATGGCATGGAGAAAATGAGCCCAGCAAAAAGATTTTAACAACCTTCCAGTGATGTAGTATGCTCAACAGACCTGGGCAGTGTTAATAACTCTCACCCTACATGGAGGGAAAAGACCCAGGAGAGGGCACGACGTGCCACTGTGATCAATTATCACTAACGTTCTTTCTAAATGAGAGTCTCTAACTTCAATTGTAGTTTCCTAGTTACATTACTCACACTTCAGCAAGTCCAGAAAATTACTTAAACAAATGAGTGGAAAGTATGCAAATAATGAGAAAGCCAGGAATATGTGAAAGCTGCTTTATCATGGCTGTAAAGCACAAAGGCCTGGGAAGACGGAGTGTAAATGCAGAAGCTGTGGGTGTGAGGCAGGTACACCTGAAAGGACTGCGTGCCCTGCCACAAGCTAAAGGGCAGCAGCAGCAGCAAAGAGTCAGACTTCATTACTACAGGATACACTGAAAATACTGTAATATCTGTATTAATAATTAATTTGTCAGGATAACAGCAATTTTACTGTAAAATGGAGATGTGTGCCTATTACTGGAGCCCACAGGGAAACAAAGGCACACGTCCTTCCCCAGATCTCCCATCACCCAATAAGTCAGCCGGGAATGCGATCACGACTGCTGACACCTTTCTCTGCTGCAGCCACTGGATCACATTACCACAGGCAGAGAGTCCTCTGAGCATTAAAGGTCATCTTCTGTATGAAGCAGGAAAATGGAGAGCTTGTTAGATGGAAGCAGAGGAGAAAAGTATGGCTGGGACAGCACAGCAAAGCTCTGCCAAATAAGGGAGCTGCCTGCCCTTCAGAAATACATGGAGGGGGAGCACTAAGGACACAAGAGTTATTAAAGGTAAAAGTAAACTCTGGCACAAGAACCAACAATAAAATGTTTTAAAAAGTCCATGGATAAATCTGCACTGCGGCTGAGAAGAGGAAAACTGATGTACATCCTTACTTGGAAGTGGGAGGATGAGGTCAACAGGGGAGGGGGTAAGGTTTAAGAAACCTATACTTTCCATAGCTCAAAGACAACACCTGATTTATTTTTTTTTTTAAGAAAGATTTCTAGGATATGACTCTGGCAATAGCAAGAAACTGCTCTACATTAACCAAACAATGCCTTTCTGTTCCATGTTGCTGTGCTACTGGGGTTGGAGTGCATGATCCCTAGAAGTCCCTTCCAATCCCTACCATTCTCTGATTCTGTAAAGAATTGTTATCAAAATGTACAGAGGTCCTTCACAGTTTGCACTTCTCTTTCCTTTATCCTTTTCTTTACTGTTCTTTCCTTCTTCTCTCACATCCATTACAAGTTCAAGAAGTCCAAAGCCCCACCAGGTTTCCTGTCACTTGGTCCTGTCCAACATGTCATATTATATAGAGACTAACGTGTTATTTGAACAGCCACAAGGTTGAAAAGCTTGCCCTTCTCCAGAAACACTGAAAAAAATGACTGTTAGGTCAGGTTAACCCATGCCCAGATTCCATATTGTGAAAATTGCTTGTAAATGATGTTTCAGTTTAAATCTAATTTGTGATAGCACCATTATCATATGGACTTAGTGTGCTTGTCACTATACTGATACAAGCTAAAAATGGCCATCCCCCTTCCAGGGAAATCCTCTACCTTTAGCTGATCCATCTCAACTCCCGAGATGGCCCAAGTCATGTCAGAGATGAGTCCTCTGCAAACAGATACTCTCCTTTCCCTGATCCTGGGGTAAATGCCAGTTCTCAGCAAATAACACAGAGAACCTTATTGCAGTGCCCTGCCTGTGTATTGTTACCAAATTCAGAAAAAAAGCCCCCACTATTCTGTAGGAAGCTTTCAGGCTGGTTTGAAACAGAAACAATCCCCTCGACAGATCGTATCTTCAGGAGGGTCGGTGAAATAATATGACAAGGGTGGTGATTAACTCTCACCACAAAGGAAAATGTTGAGTTGATGTAGGTGGCATATAAAATCCCCCACTCTCTTTATGAGTCAGGTAAGCTGCCAGAAAGCAGAGGTGGAATCCGTGGGATGGAGCTGTTTTCGTTCCAGCCAGTTAGTAGTATGCTTTTTGGAAGACAAAAAAAAAAAAATAGTTGAATTATTAAATGTGATTTTTTAATACTAAAAGCCTTATTTAAATAGTAAAATCCAGCATTTGCCCTTGATCCCAGTGATGCTGTTAATAGTCAGAAACAATCAAGGGGAAATATTATTAAACAACACCTTGCCCTACTCCCTGAGGTTACCAAAGCAGTTTTGGGTAATAGATCTATTCAAATATCTACCACCCAATGCATGAGATCCTGCAGTCACAGCTCTCCTCTCTGGCTCCAGAAGAAAGGGAAGCTGATGAGCTGAGATCCCAGTCTCACCCCACACAGGGCCCTTTTCAGATGCAGTGCTTAGCTTTGAGGAGGAGGAAAGCATTTATCTCCAACAGCTGCCCAAAAATGGCTAAGCAAATGTATAAACCAAAATAATCGGCAAAAAAGAAAAGTATTTTGTGGAGTCTTCATTTGTATCAGTCCAGGATTCAAGGAATTATTTAAACAGATGGTCGTGGCCCTTACCTAAAAATCACAGACTTTTTGTTACAAAATTCAGAAATGTGAAGAAAATGTCATTAATTCCCTGTGTTCAGGGGGCTTACAATCCTTCCCTGGTACTGTCAGTGAGAGCACAAAAACTGCTCTGTTCACAGCCTACCCAATATCTGTGTTTGAGGATGGGCAGGAGTGGTCTATTTCAGGTGTTGAGAAAGGGATGCAATAAGATGAGACTATTAACACGAATCATTTCTTTGTTTCAGATGGAGAATGGAGGATCCGGAGTGGAGCAGAGATATATGTGTACACACATACATATATAGAGATATATATATATATATATGTCTGTAAATACAAGTCAGGAGAAAGGATGGAGGAGGACAATGACCAAACAAACAGCAAGACAGAAGGGATGAGTAGACAAAAGTGGAGGGAAGGAGGGAGGTAAAGTAACCAGCACAAGACAGAAATTTTGAGTAAGACACAGACAGGAGAGACACAGAGGGTCATAAGAAGAGGGAAAGACCTTGCACAGCAGTGAAGATGTGAAATAAGCAGTGGGAGAAAAAAAAAATAAAACCCAAGCAACAACAAATAACCCTGCCATAACTGTAATTCTGAGAGTCACAGGTGAGGGACAGCCAAGCCCTGGGAAGTGACAAGCTAAACCCAAGGAGAACAATGGACGAGGCCAGGAAAAGACAAACTACACAGCTGTGGTAGGTTGCTGCCTTTTATCTAAGATGAATTCTAAAACGATCATTGATAGTGACACTTAGATTTTACATCTTAAACTTAAAACCCCCCTTATTCTATCCAACACAATCCTCCTTCTCTCCCAGTGTTGGATTAATTACTGTGCACTCCATGGTTATACCTTCCCACCAGGGAAGAAAACCCCAGACACTATCACGCCTGAAGCAGACCTTGCTCTCTGGCTCCCTTTGCATACAGAGGCTTCTGTGGAAATACTTCAGTAGACAAAGCTAGATTTCCTGCAGCTGAAAAATTACCATGCTGTGGTTGGGTATCATTAGCAGGATGAGGAAAGAAAGAGGAAGCAAACAAGGGTGCACGGCTCAGAGCAGAAAAGGGTTTTTTTTTTTTTTTTTTGGTTTTATAATTAGGAAACCTTTACCAGTAGAGAGGGAAAAAATTGCTGGTGTTAAATAAACTGTCACTCCTTTGAAGACTGAATAATAGAAAAGAGGAGGACGTGGGATGTATATTCTCATTATCAGATTCGTTTTGTCATCAATATGTGTTCAAAGTAACAAAAACATAATCAGGAAAATAACACACTCTAACCAAAATGCTATGGAGGCTATAAAGCAAAAACCCCAGGAAGATCAAACAGCGTTCCAAGGGTAGCACCAGTCTGAGGAATCACAGCTTTATTAGTAGTAACAGGAGCAACATATGGAGATGAATGGAATGCTGTTTGTAAATGTGATATGCAATTGCATGCTCTCGCTTGGCTTTTCTTCTCCACAATCTGACTCAGCCTCCACACGGCTCCACTCCCCCATCTCTTGATTCATAAATTCTCGATCTCAAAAAATAAACTTACAAAGGCAGCATGCAAAGGGCACGCGAAGACGTGAAAACACGAGGCTGCTGGCGAGCACACAGCGAGCGTGCCAGCAGTGACCACCCTGCCAAGGGACAAGGCAGCCGGGGAGCGGGGGGGAGGCGGGCCGGGGCCGTCCGCTGCGGGGGCTCGCCGGAGGATGCCGCACCAACGGCGAATCGCGGCTCCGCTGCAGCACAGCCACGCACCGAGACAGACAAGCGTATTACAAACCCGTGTAATATTGCTTATGCTGCACAGCAGCCGCTCCGTTAGGCAGTGCAAAACACAGAAGATAGGATACGGCATATGCCTATAGCATATATATGTATATATATATCTCTCTCTATATATATACACACTCCCTCTACTTCTTACGCTTGGTAAAGAGAACAGGGTTAACAACGAGCAGTGCAGATCACAGCAAAGGGCTGCAACCCTCTGACCCGCCTCCGGCCCCCGCGGTTAACCGGAGCGCGGGTAGCGCCGGCGATACGAGCCCTAAGGATTACAGCACAGCACAAACAGGGCTGCCGCCGCAGCCGGGAGTTTGTCAGTCGCGGAGCACAACGAAGCCCTGCTCGGGCTGGGCTGGGCTGAGGATGCGGCCACGGCGCACGCCACTGCTACCCACACACAGCCCCGCGGCACAGACTTTACAACGAATAGCATACTTGGACAGCGCGGTCCCCGCTGCAGACTACTCCGGCGTGCAACGCATAGAGCAGAGGGCAGCACCGCAAACAGCTGCCGCAGCGAGGAGGATCTTGCCTGCTTGGCGTCTGGGCTCCCTCCGCAGGCGAGCTCCAGGCGCCGGCGGGGCCGGGGTAGCCGCTGGCGGCCGGTCCGCGCACAGCCCGTGAACGCCGCGCCGTCCGGGTCACGAACCCCGCGCCCGGCTTGCGGCCGGCAAGACCCTTGACTCTGCGCCGCCGCGCTCCTACGCGCCGCCCATCAGCCGCCCCGCTGGCCCCGCCCGCCCCCGCCTCTGCGGGCTCCNCGGGGCGTCGCCTCCTCCGGCGGCCTGGGCACGGCGGGGAGCGTGAATGAGAGTTTGCTCCGATTTACGAGCAGGGTAAGTGCCCTGCCGGGCCGCCTCGGGGCTGGCGCTGGGGGTGGGCTGAGCGGAAAGAATAGGTATTTCTTATTCTGGTTTTTTTTTTCTCTCTTTTTTTGGTGGTTTTTTTTTTTGTGGTTTTTTTTTTGTGTGTTTTTTTATTTTTTTTCGTGTGTGTTTTTTTTGTCGAGCCTTCCCTGCCCCAGCCCGTCACCGACCCCTCCGAGCCGCGGCGGCGGGGACGCGCTGGCCCCGCGGGCTGGGGGACAGGGCAGCGTACGGGTCGTGGTGCCTCCTGCCGGACCGGACCGGGCAGGGCAGGGCAGGGCAGGGCAGAGCACACCGGGACCGGCACCCCGGCAAGGGATCGCTAACCCCCGTTCCCTGCGTCGCCTTTTGTTCGGCTCTTCCGAGGAGAAGGAGGAGGAGGGGGGGGGACCGGACGGGAAGAGAGCGGCGGGGAGCAGACCAGGAGGATGCGATGTGAGCCACCTGGTGTCTCAGCCTTTTTGGGGCCGCCTTCGTCCTTTTACGGGCATCGGGAGAGCGAGCGCTTGTGCGGAAAGGGTGTCCGGCCGCCCCCGTCCCGGGGCCGGGGAGCCGCGCTGCCCTCCCCTCCCGCGCCGCTCCCGCACGCAGGGGCAGGTGCAGGTGCGCATCGCCGCCGCCATCCTGCTGACAGGCGCAGCCAGGGACCACGGCCTGGGGTAAACACGGCGCAGGGCAGAGAGGAAGCGGTGAGCCCGGGAAAGGTCACATCTTGGTGTTCTGGCGCAGCTCGTCCGTCCTGGTCTCCGAGTTGAGGTTGTGTTGGGTACCTCGTTGCGGCTGGTGGTACTTCTGTCCCAGCCGGACCTGCTCCTCGTCTTTGACGCTTTGGTCGTGGTAGTATTTCCTGCAGCTGCTTGCAGGGATCTCCCTTGGCGAGAGGGGAGCAGGGGGAGCTGCACAACACCCCTCCTTTGCCTCTTCCCGTTTTCTGGCCAGGGTGGCATCTGAGTGGCATCTGTGATAAGATCTGGGAGTGTTGTTTCTGTTGGGAGGTTTGCTTCTGGAGCTTTAGCTGAGTCTGGCTGAATTAGGGGGCTGGCTGCATGTTTTTGTTAAACAATAGCCAGCAATGTACAGATCTCACAAAATGTGTGGTGGCTGGATGTGTCCTGATGAAGCATGGAAGTGTTGGAGGAGTAGGAACGGAGAAATGCTGCTGAAGAGGAGACTGAGAGGATGGTAGAGCCGTGGTGTCGGGCTGCTTTACAGTCCAGGCAGTCAACCTGCACTCCTTCAGAAGAAGTCTGGTAGGTGTGCGTGTGTTTTGAGGGCCTCCACGCTTCTGTGTATCATCACTCGTTTTAAAAACACGTGAAGGACAAGTGGGAAAATTGCAGCTTGTTTCTAAAATGTTTTTGTGTCCTGCTTCATTTCTGTAGCTACAGAGTTTTTAGGCTGAGTAGATGTGGTACTGTTAAGCTTGTGTGAATGTGGAATGCATGATGGACAAGTTCTTGGGTACTGCATTTCCAGTGGTGGTTGAGACGTGGGTGGGAATGGGAAATATTTAATGAAGTAGGCATCTGTAATGCCTGTGCCCTGCATTAACTCATGATATCCTTGCCTTAGTTTTTAACACATGATAAGTAGTTTCATTCCCCAGAAGTAGAGGTGTGAACTATCTTAAAATCTTTTTTTTTCTTCTTTTTTTTTTTAAATGCCATATCTAGTTATGTTATTCAGAAAGGGAGGGCTTTTTTTAGTCCTAGTCTGTGTTCTTCTGAAGCTGAGCTTCTAGCTGTGAAATGGGTGATAAATATGAAATTAATTGATGGTGTTATGATACTGAATTGTGCAAAACTCCCTGAAAGCCTGAGTTATGTTTCACTGCCTTTCATACGGTGGCCACAAATATGTTTGCCTCATCCCTCTGCTATAATAAAGGTGGTTTGGGGCTGAGATGCCAGACTGAATTGAAGATGAGCCATGTCGTGTTTCCAGCTCTGCAGGTAAGCTTTGGAGAGATTGGTTGGCAGCAGGTGGGACTAACCTGAACTAGCCAGATTGATGGACTTGTTTGGTTTTGTTTTTTTATCTTCCCTTTTAACTGTGGCACTAGTAAGACCTGATCTGCTCAGCACGTTGTGGGTCAGAGGGTGACTGTCGAGTGATGTGGATGAGGTGACGTGTGCCTCGCCTTGGCTTAGTACAGCTTCTGCTCTGGGTGAAGGCATCACCTGGGCTTTGACCTTCCTCCTGGCCTACCTGCCCACTGTGCCAGCATTGCTGTGGCCTGGTGACCTGACGTCAGTGCTTGTTGGGGGAGGGAGGAATTAAGGGCAGCAGCTGGGAAAAGCCTGTTCTGGCTCAGCTCTTCAGTGGGACCCAGTTTCAGAGAGACTGGCAGAGGGGAGATCCTGATTGAGACAGACAAATCAGAGGGCTGACACACAGCCCTGCTGTCTGCCTGGCTCTAAACTTAATTCCTAGTGATATACAGCAGGTAGCCAATGCAGAAATTGTTTGCTGGTCCTGCCCCTTCTCCTCGCGGCGTGATAGTCACAGGTTGTAGGGACTAAAGTTCATTAAAAGAGTGAATGGGGCAATGTCGGATGCCAAAGAGGCTCAATATTGTTTGAGACCTGGGGAAAAAAAACCCCAAACAATCCAACTTTAGTATTTTCTTTTGGTGAGGGAACTTCTGCAGTGTCAGCAAAGTGATTAGTGCTGTTAGAGATCAGATGTACTTCGGTCTGTGGATACATATGACATATGTACTTACATATTTTGCACTACAGATACGTGTTGTGTCTTCAGCAGTGTTCAGATACTTAAGCAGTCAGTCCTTAATAGGGAGATTTCAAAGCTAAAGGAGGAACATTAACTGTGTACCCCCCAAAGAGATGACAAGTCTCTCGGAAAATCAACAAAGACCCAATTTCACCTCATTTTGTCGGTTGAAAAGTCATGCTGTTTTTTAACTTGGTCACCACCAAATCTATAAGGATTCTTGAAGACGAGAGATGTGTTGTGTGTAACATATGGTCCCATTAATAGTTTTACGGTGACTGTCTTTTTATTTAAAAAGCAATAGATCATGTTTCCTGATGTTTTGTTTCTTATAGGTCTGGAAAACTAATGCTATTCAGGAATGCTTGAGTCAAGGGCAACATGCACCTTACTGAATTTTTTTTGGTTAAAGCTATGTAGCTATTCAGTGTCTTATCCTAGTCTCTTCCTCCCCTTCCTTACCACAAGTATTTATCAGGCTTAGCAGTGACACTCGACAACTTTTGAAGTTCACAAGGCCCTGTCTGTTACTAAAATGCCCCAGTATTACATGCAGAAAAATCTGAAGGCTCTTGTCTAAACTGGAACATATTGGACACCAATAAAGTATACAATTTTCTAGCTTTATCCTGTAACACTCTTGCATTTTCTTTCCTACAGAGATTTTTCTCAGATAAATAATACTGGCATGGTAGCATCTATGCTAAGAGTAGAGATGGCATCCTCCAATGTGTTTACTTTTATGATACAAAATTTGATCAGAGGGAAAACTTATGACAGCAAATGTTTAATCAGGGTCTTCTGAAAGAGATTATCTCTCTGCCCACTGTACTGGCCTTGCATAGTGGCAGGTTAATTTGTCAGATAATCTATCTGCTGACATATGGCTGTCAAATGTAGCTTTTTGGGTCATAACATTGAGTGCTTCTAGGGTTTGTGTTTTGGTCTGTGAGGTTTCTGAACAAATCCATGTTTTCTCTTTTCATCTTATGGTCATTCCCATTGATAAGGGACATGTACACACACAGAGACACACAAAACAAAGAAGCTAGGCCTTTTCCTAGGAGGTCAGAATTACTAAATCAGTTAAAGTTTAGTGGCGAACAGAGCTTAAAATTTAACGTTAGTGCTGCTTTTTGTTATGACAGAAGAAAATGAAGTAAGGACTCTTTGAAGCCACTTCAGACTTCATAAATATTAACAGACTCTGCAGTCTTCACAGAGAGTGAGTTCTAGATGTTTTTTCTTTGCCTTAATAGTACACTTTCTTTTGCACAGTAAATCTTCTTGCCTTGACTAAACTGAAAGTACAGTTATCAGATGCAAACCAAAAATACTATCTTTGTGGTTAGGAGCTCTCTTGTTGGCTTTCCCTGCCTCTTTAACACCCAGTCCATTTTCCTGATGCACACTCTGATAGTAGTAAATTTAATTCCATTGCTTACAAGACCAGATCTTAAGAGGTGCTTAAAAGATTGAAGATGCATTTTTTTGCTTCTCAGAACAGTGGAAGGGAAAGATTCCAAATGTATTTGAAAAAATCCTTTCTGCTTGCATCTTGGGCCACTTTATGTGTTGAACACTTGCACGGGTTAATAAGGAAAAGAAGCTCTGGCAGTATTTTCTAATCATACCTTGAGAATCATAGAATGGTAGGGGTTGGAAGAGACTTTTAGAGATCATCGAGTCCAGCCTCCCTGCTAAAGCAGGTTCATCTAGATCAGCTCACACAGGAACGTGTCCAGGTGGCTTTTGAAGACCTCCAGAGAATGAGACTCCACACCCTCCCTGGGCAGCCTGTGCCAGGGCTCCCTCACCTGAACAGTAAAATAGTTTTTTCTTATGTTTAAATGGAACTTTTTGTGTTCCAACTTCTTCCCATTACCCCTTGTCCTGTCACTAGATACAATAGAAAAAAGTGATGCCCCAACTTCCTGACACCCACCATTTAGACATTTGTAAATATGAGTTCCCCGACAGTCTCCTCTTGTCTCTTTTAATTTTAAAAACTATGTCTGTATCTTGATGGAAACTGAAATTCTGTTTAGTTGTAGCTTCTCACAAAACCTGAGTTAATGCAGCAATTTCTTTGTCATGGTTTGTGAGGCGTACATCACCTGTTCTAGATACACGCATTAACAAGAATGCATCAAACTTACAGTAAAACTTATTCTAAGTGTCTCATCAGTGTCTGAAGAGAAACTAGTCTTTTTATTTCACAGAATCATTGAGTAGTTGAAGTTGGAAGGGACCTCTAGAGGTCATTTGGTCCAACTCTCTGCTCAAGCAGGGCTATCTAGAGACAGTTGGCCAGGGCACAGTCTAGACAGTTCTTTTAGTATCTCCAAGGGTGGAAACTTCACAGCCTTCCCGGGCAACCTGTGCCAATGGTCACTCACCCTCAAGGTGCAAAAGTGTTTCCTGATGTTCAGAGAGAATGTCCTGTGTTCCAGTTTGTGCCCATTGCCTCTGGTCTTGTCAGTGGGCACCACTGAGAAGAGCCTGGCTCTGTCCTCTCTGCCTCTTCCTTTCATATGTTTATACACAGCAATGAGATCCCACTTTAAATTTCTATAGGTGTCGCCTGAAAGTAACTGCACAATGTGAAAGAGCTATACTTATCTTGATTAAAGGGAACAAAGGCATGCACTCCATGCTGGCCTGATGTGTGCAATTAGTGACTGAGCGCAATTAGTTTCCAACCGCTAAAACTGTCTTATCAGAGCTCTCTATAGGACTGTCAGCAGTTTGTATTAGTAACTGACATTACTAATGCTTGGCATTTTTTACCATGTTATAAAAGCCACTTGTGCCTTCAATATTTGTTTCAGCTATCAGGTTACTTACATACAGAGCGTTTCAAATTCACTGGTTTGGAAACCACTTCTCAGAGAGTAAGAGTTAGTACTCTTCAGTGAAAGATACATAATTGTCATGAGATACTCAAAGCAGGGTTTATTTAATAACCTGAAGTTTATAATTAGCTTAAATTCTGAAAAGGGGCTACTTCAAGTTAGAAATGTGTATGCAAAAGCTTCTTGAAAGATTTTTAGCTCTTCATCTACCTTCATAAAAAAGTCCTCTGTCCTCCTGCCACAGATTTTGCTACCCGAGGCTCCACGTTTCGTCTAAATCCAGGAGATGGTTTGCATGTTTTTCTTCTCCTCTCTCTGGATCTCATCTCTGCATTCCCAGTGTGCACAATAACTGCATTTTTAAAATCACTTGCTACACTTCTCAAGGTTAATGGCATGTTGTAATTCCAGGGGAAATGTAGCAGGGCTACAGAGAGGCATGTTGGATTGATAACAGTCAGCAGTATTTAAGCAGTGTCGCAGCCATAGGGATGGGGAAATGTGAAGCCTCTAGAGAAGGGTCTCTTAAAACATAGTTTGCAGGCCATGCATAGTCTGTGATGCTGCGTTATGATCCTGACAAGGATATCTTTTTTCCATCTTGCTTTTGTTAGAACCGGATGATGTCTTGTAGCTGTACAGCTTCGGGGTCCCTCCTAGTTATGTTAGCAATGATGTGGGTACCTAAACCCGTAATTTACTTCAGATCTCAGTCAGTTTACTTCAGTTTACTTCAAATTTGAGAACTTCAGTGTAGTTGCACGTTTCAGGCACAAGCTGGTTCCCCAGACACTTCTGTAGTAGTGGGACCACTACAAGTAGTAGGTTTTGTTCCAGGGAAAGCATGCTGCCAGAAACAATTTAAGCCTTAGAGACCTCAGCAACAGAGATGAGACTCTTCTGAAAATATCCATAACCTGATTCTGGGAGGCAAAGGAACAGTAGCCTGGGCTCTGAGCAGTTTGTTAGATGCACAACTGTTGCAACAAGATAGCATTTTCAGCACCCAAAGATGAAATGCTGTGCATTGCTGGTGAGATGTGTTTGCACTGACATGGTACTCAATGAACAGGACTTTGGATACTGGATTAAAAATCAGGATGCAATATGACCTGTAACCCGGGATCCTGTCTCTGAACTCAGTTGGGTTTGGGGCTTTCGTCATCTTTCCTCTCGCGAGCCTTTTCCCTTGTGGATCAGGGACTAACACCAAGGGAGTTGCCTGCATATACCGTCGTTGAAGATCCTGGGTGCTTCCTCTTGCAGCTTGTAACTGATAGGTTTGATTCCCAGCAGCTGCCATCCTGTTTGTGTGGGGCAAAGATAGCTGTGCAGCATGGGACCTGAGAGCAACAAAACATCCAAAGCATCCTTGTGTGACTAATATTAGGGCAACTTTGAACCATGATTGTTGTATAGTAGTAAAAGCCAGCACCCTAGACTACTAAGTCTTGTATCAGTTTGTAAGGGTCTTGTCATCAGAAGGAACAAGAGTAGAGTGGAGTCTGTGTAACTATGTTCATTATGTAGTCTTAACTTTTCAAAGCATTAAACCACTCTTAGGCATGATTCCAGTTTGATTAACTTGATAATTCTTTGGACTTCTGCAGTGCTTTTGTCCAAGATCTTCATATTCCTCTTAAAAGGCTAATCTACAAAGCAACCCGAAAGGTATCACCAAGTGTCTGAGATCATCTTTTGTATGAAAACGTGGTGCAGCTTGGTCTTGAGTGAAACCCTGCGTGATCTCAGCAGCTCTGTGAGATCCACAGGGATTGTGCAATGAGGAATGTACTTCCCAACAAGCCATGGAGCATCTGACTGGACACACTGATCCTTTGGGAGAACCGCCAGCTGCTACAGGGTGCTGTGCTCCCAAGATCTTCTTCAGCTGTAGGAGCTTCGTGGAAACGCGGTAATTAAAACTAGTGTCAAGAGTTTGCAGAACACTGCAGAAATGAGGACTGTGGCCTCTTCTGATTAGCTGGAGCTAGCCCTGTTTTGTTTCAGAGAAACATTCTGAATATAAAGCTTTTGATGCTTACAAAAGTGTCTGGGCCTATTTTGAAGGATTTTGCCTTCTCCCTCCAGCAGAATCGCTTGTGGGGCTGATGAATGTACACATATTCAACAGTTCTTTTTTTACTTTCTGTTATCAGAACAACCAGCCAAAGTGGAATCGTTCTAATTTTCCCCAGAAAACTCTGTTAGGAAACATTTTTACAGCAAACACACTTTTTGTTAAAGCTACTCCTACTTCTTTTTGTTTTTCCTCCAGTAGCAGCTTTTCCTCAGTTTGAGGGCTCTGCCAATGATTTCCTCTAATGCTGGATCACTTATCCCTCTATCACAACACATTGAAAGCCAGTGAGGCACAAATACCATTTCTTTTATTGCCAGAGGAACATGGAGCTCGCTTTGCTTAGAAGTTTGAGTTTTGGTGAAGCTCTCTGGCCCTCGGCAATGCTCTGTTTAAGCAGAGCAGGGACAGCATATGCTTTTTGAATAAGAAACAATGACTGGCATTTTCAGTCTGGTTTTCCTGGTGGAATGCAAGCCTGGCTGTGTGCAGCGTCCGCTTCAGATTTCACTTGGATGCATACATCTATCCTGAATGCCGATTATAGGAGCTATTCAAAACTCATTTTCTGCTTTGTTGTTAATACTTTGAAATTGCATAGATTTTTTTTTCCTTTACAGATAAGCTTTAATGATTAAGCCATTGTTGTGTGACTCATTAGCCTACTGTTGGTGACAGTTTATTGTCTTTGTTACATCATGGAAAATCTTTCCATGCAGTTTGTATTCCTTATTGTCTGAAGCAAACTGCATCTGTTTACTTTAGCCTGAAGGTGGCTTTCTTCTCAGCTGGCTGAAAGTTCATCATAATATCTGAGAGTTAATATGAAAATACATCAGACCTCACTCATTGCACATCAGGTTTTTTTTGTGCATGTTTAACTGTTGAACAGTGGTATTAGATGAGTTTTGGAAACACTGCATGGACTGACACAAAAGCAGAGTGTCTGTTTGCTTTAAAGGCAGTGATTTGCTTTTTAAAAAAAATTTCTCTTCCTTTTTCAAAGACTCCAGCTGAACCAAGTGTTGGTAGTTACACAGACTGGTGTGTTCTAGAGCTTTTTTTAAAAAAATCAATAATTTAATTGCTATGAAGTTAATACTGCATTGTTGTGAAAGTTAGAACAAAAGCAGATAAAGACAGAAATACTTACTGGAAATGCTAATAAGGGGCCATCTGACCACAGATTGCTCATTCTCTGAAATGGGAGATGAGAAACTGGTTTTAGGAAGTAAATGTATCACTGATGTTTCCGAACAAGGGAGGAAATGCCAGACAGCAGCTTTTGAAGTAGATTAGCTACAGACATGCAGATTTCCTTTCTTATAAGTTGATAATAAGTTGAAGTAACTTCTTTTTCTTTTTAAAGATGAATCACTAGATTCAACTCATAAATCAGAAGTTTTTTGTAAAATGTGGTCAGAACTAGTAATGTGAGTATTGCCATTGGGGTATGGGGGAGAGAGAGCAAAGCACTTTGTCTGGCAAGGTGGAAAGGACAACTCACATGGTAGCCAGTCTTGTTAAAGAAAGCACCTATAAATAAAGCTTTGGGAAGATTGTGACAGATTCACCAGAAGGCTGTGTTGCCATTCAGTGAGATCTCGCCCGACTTGAGAGTTGTGCAGAGGGGAATCTCATAAGGTTCAACAAGGACGAGTGCAGAGTCCTGCATCTGGAGAGGAACAACCCCATGCACCAGTACATACTGGGGACTGATCTGCTGGAGAGCAACTCTGCAGAGAGAGACCTGGGAGTCCTGGTTGATAATAAACTGAAAATGAGCCAGCAATGTGCCCTCATGGCCAAGAAGGCCAATGGCATCCTGGGATGCATCAAGTAGAGTGTGGCCAGCAGGTTGAGGGAGGTTCTGCTCCCCCTCTACTCTGTGCTGGTGAGGCCTCGTCTGGAGTCCGATGTCCAGTTCTGGGCTCTTCAGCTCAAAAGGGACAGGGAGCTTCTGGAGAGAGTCTAGCGCAGGGCCACTGAGATGATCAGGGGACTGGAACATCTTTCTTATGAGGAAAGTCTGCAGGATCTGGGACTGTTCAGCCTGGAGAAGAGGAGAGTGAGGGGAGATCTCATTAAAACTTACAAATATTTGAAAGAGGATGTGGCAACACTTTTTTTATATAGTGTCCAGTGACAGGACAACAGGTAATAGAAAGAAGCTGGTACACCAAAAGTCCCACTTAAACTTAAGGAAGTAACTTTACTGTGAGGATGAGGGAGCCCTGGCACAGGCTGCCCATAAAGGGTGTGGAGCCTCTCTGGAGGTTTTCAAAATCCACCTGGACATGTTCATTTGTCACCTGATCTAGATGGACCTACTTGAGCTGGAGGGCTGAACTAGATGATCTTTAGAGGTCCCTTCCAACTCCTGTCGTTCTGTGATTCTGTGTGAGTCCTATCATTCCTGAAAAGAGACAATTTCTTCTGTCCCCTGTGTGCTGTTGTACGCACTGTTGTGTAGGAATGCTAGTATGGTCTATCCTTTTCTGTAGCTTTAACTTACATACCAAACCTAAAGACGTTTTTATGTACGTGTGTGAACCCTTAGTCAAAAATCTTAGGGCTAGTTACACACCAATTGGACCCAAGTTTCCAGTATTACTATTTGTTGTGATTTCTGGGCACCCAGAAACCATTGCACTGGCTGCAAGACAGTCTTGTTGCTCAGAAAAGCTCGTTTTCATGTCTTCTGTGTTGTGTGGCTGCCTCTTCTGATGGCGAGGTTGTAGCAGGGCATGTTTTTTAGTCTGCTTGTTACAATAAAGCTCTTGGAGGCCTGATGCCTCTGGTGTACTGTTGGGTATCAAAGTTGAATGCAGTAATAAAAACCCAGAACAGCCCTTAATTAAGAGTGTGGTTTATTTTCTGAAGGTTTTGTACTATCTAATAAATAGAAGGGTTTGGCAGGAGTTTCTGTAGGATATGAACTATCCCTTCATTGTGTATTTATGGCTTTTCACCCTAAAGAGAGCCTGTCCCTGTTTCTTGTCATGTCATCTTCCATGACTTAGGTCTTGCTTAGAACAGACACGCATTTAGAGCCATCCAAGTCCCTGCTGAAGTTTAGTCAGCCTCCCTGGATCCTGCAGCTGGATGAAGGCCCCCAGATGCCTATCACAAAGAAATCCAAAGATGTCATCTTTTTTTCTTTTTTTCCATCAGTAAATTTGATGCTCTGTAGTTTGCTTTTGTGTACAGATGGGAACCTCTTGGAATCCCTAAAGTATTCAAGAATTATGTGGCACAGTGAGGGATTTTTTTGACATCAATGTCAATTACATAAGTGAGAGTTTGGTGCTAGCTGGTGGTTCAATCACGTCCTGCTGTCTTTAGCATGCTTCTGTCACTAATGGAAAAAGTCTCATAATTCCCTATTCCCATTACTTTGAGAGACTGTATCTGTTGAAACATTATTGTAGTGTAATCCAAAGGCTTGTTTCCCTCAAACAACTATCAAAATATTTGAGCCTGAGTGCTAATTGAACTTGAAAAGGGAAATCCGTAGTTTGATTTTTAAAATTCCAAGATATAAGTATGTGAATATTAATGAAGTATCTGTGAATAGGTTAGAGATGGAAGAAGTCTTGGTTAAAAGACTGAAAGAAGTGTAAAAAATGCTCTCTGCGTTTGTTTCTACTCCTTCCCTCAGATCTTTTAGGGAGTTTTCAGAAAGCCCTTTGGAAATCTGTGGGTGGTCTCTGAACTTCAGCTGGTGGTAAAGCCTCTCAGTTTTTCCATGAGGCACCACTGGCTTCTCTCTGGTTTTGACTTGGAAAAACAAACCATTTCTCAGGAGTGGTCGGATGAAGAAAGGTGAGATCTCTACACAAATCACCTTTGTGAACTTGGAAAGCTTTGAAATAGGCACAACTGAAGAGGTTTTATGGTGGCTTGTAGGACAGATAGGTGTGCACAAGGAATAACAATCCTTGCTCCTTCCTTCCCTACACCAACACTAACTGCAGGAAGATGTACTGTCTGTATATAACTCTTTTTCTTAAAGTACTGTGACCTTTGGACCTTTATCATTGCTAACTGGAGTGTGATTGTGGCATAAATAAATCCATCAGCTCAAGTAGTGTAATTTTGGCCATTGTCCCAGTCTTAGAGGCAGACGTAGATTCTGGCCTGAAGCTGTTAAGTTGCTTGTTCTATTGACATGATGACTGAAATACTCTAATTTCTTCTTCCTTGATTTCTTCACTTCATTACTAAACTCTCCCTCCTGCTCTCTTTGTGTTAATTTAAATCTGTTTCAAGTCTGAGGACTTAGTGATGCACCAGGTTGCTATTTACTGTCATTACATTTGTATCATTTTAGCAGCCTGACAGACTTCCCGGTGTATTTGTGACATTTTGAGATGAGAAAGTACTTTGTTTTGAAATAGAGCATGCAAAAAGTATGGTAATCAGAGTGCTTGTACAGGCAGGGTTAATAAAATGAAGAGCCGATCCATTAATTGCAAACACTATTGGATTCATAGGTTGCCTCAAGTTTAGGATCAAAAACCCAAACTGTCAGAGATTTTCTTTTTCTGCCTCTTCCTTGTGTCCAGTGCATCCCACAGTGAAATACAGTGGCAGCCTTACTAATATGGCTCTATCAAGAGAGAAGCTGGCTTCTCTTGGGAGAAATGCCATGTAGCACGTAGCTGCGCTTCAGTGATGTTGCCAACAGCAGGCTCTCCCTTGGTAGAGGAGGGGAGCTGGATATGTTGATGTGCCATGGTTTATTTAAAGACGTGCTCTAAGATACCTTGTTAACTCCTGTGTATGGCATTTTTTAAATTTTCCACCTGCAGTTATGAGACAGTAGGATCTAACAAGTGCCATAAAAATGTTTATTTTCTACAAATATGGCCATGTTAGTAAGAACTGGGCTAGTTTAAGGTAATAGCCTTAGCTGACTCGTTTACTTGTTTAGGAAGAGGCTTTGTACTTTCCTTACAGACTTACATAACATGTCATTTCTGCGCTGTCTTGAAATTACAGACTTTTTTTGTTTAGTTTCCCTCAACTCCATGCATGCTGTAATGAGGATGCAAAATTGTTCATGGAATATAGCTGTATATCTCCCATCTTTCCTCCCTGTTCCTCCATCAATCATGCATGCAGCCATGTATGCCAGGCTGCTGAAGGTGGGGAGCCGAGCTGCTCTGTGTGTGTCTGGAGATTAGTGGGTTATGATTGCTGGCAGAGTTCATTTGTACCAGTATTGAGTGTCTGGATTGAGAAGTTATTTTGGTTTTGTTTGCAGAACCAAATTGGTTTCATGAACTTATAAAATTGAGGAGAAAAGACAACAATGCATGGGAAACTTAACTGGAGCGATGCATTTTTTTGTTGTTTTGTTTTGTTTTCTCCCCATCCCATGTATTTCTTTACAAGTGTGTGACTTGCAGACTCTGTTGTTCTTTCTGATGCTATTCCACTTCCTGGCATAACCCCAAGCTGTCGTCTCTGAGCTGTAAACTGCTGGTGCAGTGAAGGGACACCCTCTGCTCAACCTCATGTTCATAGTTCTCTACTGATTGCCTGTTTAACTGTCACAACTATTAAGCTCGTATGGCAGCCTTTTCCTAGGTTGGACTGGTGTCTGTCTTCCATGCTCTACTTAGAGCAGTTAGTAATATCACCAAAACTGGCTTTTTAAACAGCAGTTGTTACTATGTACGGAGGTTATTGGGGAAGACTGTGGAGGAGATGCCCAAACTGCATGTGCTTCTTGGAAGAATCAGGTTTAATAGCAGAGTTCCACTTATTTTGCTGTCAAAAGCATGTTAAAATCAACATGTGAAATGAAAGATCTGCAGTTTTGGCAGAATATCCAAATAGTTTACTAAACAAAAGAGTTAACTTGCAGGACTGTGATTATATTTCTTATGGCCCCCCCTAGTTTCATATTGGGTTGGACATTCTGCAGCTTAGTTGGCTATACCGTCTTGGGTTTGTTTTTTGGTGTGTTAGGTTTTGTGTTTTATTTTTTTTTTTTTTAAATCAGAATTACTATTGCAAGTAGGGAGATTCTCTCCTATGAAGATAGGCTGAGAGAGTTGGGATTGTTCAGCCTGGAGAAGAAAGAGGACTCCGGGGAGATCTTATAGCAGCCTTCCAGTACCTAAAGGGGCCTACAAGAAAGCCAGAGAGGGACCTTTTTACAAGGGCATGGAGTGACAGGAGAAGGCGTAATGGCTTCAAACTGAAAGAGATTAGATAGATTAGATACGAGGAAGAAGTTCTTCACTGTGAGGGCGGTGAGGTACTTGAACAGGTTGCCCAGAGAGGTTGTGGGTGCTCCATCCTAAGCGTTCAAGGGCAGGTTGGATGGGGTTTTGAGCAACCTGGTCAGATGTGAAGTGTCCCTTTGGCACATGCCCATGTTTACATGCCCATGGCAGAGGGCATGGAACTAGGTCATCTTTTAAGGTCCCTTGCAACCCAAACTGTTCTGTAATTCTATTCTATTGTATGACAAAAATCAGATACTCTGCCTACTCAGGGAATGATGTGGTTTGAAATGTGGGGGAATAGAAGTTTGCTCCTGTAAGGCAGATTACTTTGAACAACAGGGCCTTTCAACGTTTCACTATGTTAAGAGAAATCAGTTAAATTGCCAAATTATTTAAACAAGTAATTGCAGTTCAGAAATCAAAACTGTCTTTCAGGTACAGTGATTCAGTTCTGTTTATAGCAAATGTGCCAACAGTGCAGACAGACTTACGTAAAAGGTTGTGCTCTGAAGAAGTGGAGGAGGGTTACATGATACCTAGAGGACAAGTTTGGTCTGTTCCTATGTCGTGCAACTTCCTCTGCTGTTTCCAAACTCTGCTACCTGGAGGGAAAAGATCCCTCTCATCTTTTGACAGGCTGTGTGAGTGGGATGAGTGGCTCTTTTCCATAGCGCTGTTTTCCAGCTGAACTGCAGCCTGCATTTCTGTAGATCTGGTGAGACCTTGACCTTGAGGGTTTTTTTTACTCTGTGATAAGATTTCAAGGAGTAGTTTACATGGCTTTTACAAGCGATTATGTACTACAGAGAGTGGCAGAAACACTGTTGATGGTTGAAGCCACATTTATTGTATGAAACTTGCTGTTTCTCTGTTAATCCTTCATTTAACTTGGATAAATCCCTCCTTTATGTGCTACACAGCATAGCAGTCTTTCACACAGTACCCTTTTATGTATTGTTTATGCAAGTTTTTACACAATACTTTATGACTTTTCATTTACAAGTTGATGTGATGAGGCATTACAATACTAAAAACTTTCACAATCCACACTGGTTTGTTTGTTTGTTTGTTTTTTATTCCTGCTCTATCTCTTCTGTGCTTGTAGCACCAACTTCAGGAGCATTTTCATGCTTTTGTTTTGGTGGGGGGGAAGGGAGAAGGAACAGAAGGAGCAGTAGCACTGGTAATTGCATGAAATATGCAGAATTTGGGGATTATACACATTCTCTCTAAGTTTAAGCCAGTATATAGGAAGGAAATTAAAGATTTGTAATTATAGTGATGGTTGTAGCTGATGTGTGCTAGCTGTATCTTTGTAGTACCAGTATCTTCATGTACCAGCAACATTTATTTACCTATGAAAGGAAAAGTGAAAAAACTTGAATTCATTAAAATTATTTTATGATTGTATGTCAGTTGGAGAGCTACTGGGGTTTGGTAAAATACTTAAGTCCCTTGGCTGTATCTGTCTTTGATTTTTGTAGTTACCACATGTGAAGTACTTGGGTTTTGATATGTTTTATTTTTGCAGCATAGATATTTCAGAGTCTTAATGAATTCTCAGATCAACAGTAGAATAGTTGAAGCTTGCAGAAGCAAGTTGCAAGGTGTTGCACACAAAATCACTGCATCCTGAGAACCTTCTACTGAAAACTTCCATCTAGATGCTTTCATGATAACTTGTTACTCCACAAAGGTGTTAACGTTGACTCCTGCTGAATTGTGTCTCTTAATTGAGGGAATCCTGTTCTCTGGTCCTTAACATTGTTCTCAGTAAGGTGTCCCAACAGCAGAGTGATCTGAGGAGTATGAACATGGCCCTGTGGTTGCTTTGGATTGTGAAACTCATTTTTTTTGTTGCATATGTAGCACAGCAGTTGTAGGTTTGTGAGCATTTGCCTCATAACTTTAGTAATCCCTTTTGTATCATCTTGCCATCAGTGAAACTATAATCTTGGCACTGTGGCATTATGTGGGGTGTTGCTCAGACGTGCAAGTTGCCTACACATGTTGCTGCAGGCTTTTGTTGGTAAGGGCTTCTCTTCACCAGTGGGCTTCATGCTTTCAGCTGTGCTCAGAGGAGGTACGTGCACTGCAAGGAGGTCAGTCAGCAGAGATTAGTCAGGCTACAGTCATTGCCTGTGAGCTGTGTCCTGCTTCAAATATGGACCTCAGTTCTCTTAAAATGAACAGCAAGTTGAAATCTTGGTTTATTTAAAAAAAAAAAGACCAAAATACATAGTCATTCTTAAAAAAATAGACCATGTTATATACCTTTGTTCTATTTCTGAAGGTTACTGAGAGAGCCATGAGCAGTCACCCTGAGTAGATGAAGTACTTGCCTGTGCCTGAGTCCTCTCAAAGAAATACCTGCTAGGCTCAAGCCATTCTGCATAGACCTTGAAAAGCTGTTCTCAAAGTGACTTTTTCTTCAACAGTACACCATTTTCTGATTTATATGTATTTATCATCCGAAGATAATGAACATGCAGTTGAGGTTACAAAAAACACAGCCGTTATCGAACAGGTATAGCTGCTTCAGGGCTGGCAGGTTCACTCTTTCGGAGCAGTTAGTGATCAGCTTCCATAATAAATTTATTAGTCTGAATAAGATGTTCTGTACTAGTACATGTGCTTCTGACTTGAAATGTTTATTTTACAGCAGATTGTAACAGGCCAACTTTATTCAGAGTGCCAGGTCAAGCTAGGCCTCTTACACTTCCATTTGAATAGTGGAAGAGGTGACATATGCAGTGACAGCCTAACCTTACCCTGTGTTGGTAGTGTTCTGTCATTCCCTGCCATCCATTAGCCCCATGTCTCTCTGTAGGCAGAACTTGTGGTGCTTGCTTACAAACCAGTGCTTCTGCAGTGCCTTAGCTTCACTTGGTTGAAGGTCAGACAGACTTGAGCTGTTGGAACCTTCCTTGTACATGGAACCTCTTGCTGAGCTGGTGATGTTCATCTTCTCGTCTTTGCTCTTAACTACTCTGACCAGTAGACAAAATTCAGTGTGAAGAAGCAGAAAAAGGTCTTTTGTCAGTGCTGAGCTGTGACAGGCTCTTCCCCCATCCTTTAGAGGAGAGACCAAAGCTCTACTCTAGCATGAGAACTGATTTCTGAAATGCACCTCTTGGCAGCTTCATGAACAGTCTTTAGGGTGTGGCTTTGCAGTCTTTTAACCCGAGGCAGGTGGTTGCTGTGAAAGGGTGCTTTCTCCCGTCCACAACTAGAAACATGTTCTGTGCAGGAGGCATGACAGCTCTAATAGCTAGTGCAATCCAAGACTGAAACTGCATAGCTGTCTGCTCTGATTAGACTGACCTTGCCAGAAAACAAGCACAGAAATTAGTTGGATCAGCAATGAGCTGATAAACTGCGTGAGTGATCAAGTGACATAAAAGTTGTGGCAGAAATGGTGTTGCTCCCATTGGTGTCTGTGGATCACGTGGGCTTCAGGCTTCTCTGGCTTCTTCTGGAATCAGGATGGGTACAGAGCAGGAGGGGACAGGGGTGGTAAGGGGAAACTCAGTGACTGGGAAGTGAGGGATTCACCTAAAGGGTGATAGGCTTTAATTACTATCACAACATGCAACCCCTTTCACATGAAGTCTGCCAGGCAGTGTGACTGTCCAGCACCAGTGCTGAGCAACTACATGCTGCACCATGGCTTGAACTGGTAGTTTTTCCAGCCTGTGTGTGCTGCTTGACTTCACTTCTGCAGGCAAAATCATTTTTTTGCAGGATTTTTGGTGCTACTCTTCTGTTGATGTAATAAATGTTTCTTTTCTTTTTTTTTTTTTTTACCACATAGATTTCTTGAGGGAAAAAAAAAGAGCTTTATCTTCCTCTTCGGGGCGTTAAAATTGCCAGTTTGCCATTTCACAGAGGAATTAATTTAACAAAGCTTGCTAGCTTTAGCTTTTGCGATGAAAGTGAGACAGGTATGTAGAGTGTCAATGTGTTTGCGGAAGGTCTGTGTTTTCAGAGGTGAGGTGTTTCCAGTGTGATGTTAAGTGCAGGATTAAGTACAAAGTACAACTCCCACAGTTACTGAGCAGAAATAGTCACTGCTGTTTCTTCTTCTGTCATGGTTTCTTTCATGACACATTGGTTTGTGACACGTATAGATACACGTGTGGGGTTTGGCGTATTTTTGAGCCCCTTCACCCATGATTTGTGAGTGGTGATCAAGGCAAGGGCAAAAATATCAACCATTTCGGGCACTATCCCTAGCAGTGGGAGCAGCAGATCCCCTTTCTCCATCCTTCTGTGGAGGGTCACTGGAGGTGCCACCTTCTCTGTCTTCCTGAAGGGCCTGTCCCCAGGTGGTTAAGGAATTAAGACTGATATCTTGCACAGATCTGAAACTTTGCAGGGACTGAGCAGCTCGTTTTGGGAACCTCTGCATTAAAATATTTGCCAGATATGTCTGAAGTATCCTCTGGCAGAGGAGAGTCCTACAGCCCAATGCTGCCATGTTCTGTATCTCCCCTCTCTCCTCAACTCCTGGTGTCTGCAGCAGCCAGGCTGAAGGTTTGAAGATGAGTCACTTTTATTGTACAACCCCGATTCATCTCCCAGGCAGCTTCATGTTGTGAGCTGAATGACACGTTAGTCTCTTTTAGGGAAAAAAAATAATTTTAGTGTAATGCATATTCATGAAGCTGCATTATGGTTGCTGTGACAACCTCACCACTGGCAGTCAAGATCTGTACATTGAACTTCTGTCTCCAGTGCCTATGTTGTACTGTACCAAATGTTACACAGCTTTTTTCCTTTTTTTTCCCCCCTTCCCTCTTCCTCCCTAGTCAGTGGACAATTTAAATTGTTTCAGAGTTGGTGCTTAATTAATAGCTGCATCTAATTAAGTCTGCAACACTGTAGAACAACTTCTTGCTTGTTTCTGAGCTGTGTTAATCGAGTGTTGTTTCTGCTAGCAGTCTGTAATTCAGTGGAGTTGATTTTGGTGGGATTTTCTTTGTTCATCTCCATTTAAACTCAGCGGAAAAATAAACCTGAATTACTAAGCATAATATTTCTCCATGCCATAGTTAATCTAACTGATAACTTCCTCTCTCATGAAAAAGCCTCAGCAAAGTCTATCTGCTGAGTTTATCCCTATCTAGTCTGGTCAGTACCTAAAGTTTTAAGGACTTCTGTCCCTGAAAGATTTGGGAGCTTTTAGTAGATGTTACTCAAAAGTGGAAAGTAGTTTGCTCTGTATATGTGTTACATCATATAATGACCCTGGAGCCAAGGATGACGTAATTGGAGGAAGACTTAACCAGACTATGCTTCTAAGTTGGTGACTAATTTCAGGATGAACCTGTGATGAGTTGAGTGTGGGGAGACCTCAACTCTGAAGGTCAAGCCTTGCATGCGTATTAATGCTGGAAATTGAGGGCACTTGCGCAATGCACGTAACTTTTGAAGAGTGTTTGTAAACTGCTCTTGGCCAGTCCAACTGGATGTTTGGCCCAAAGTGTTGCTGTTTCCTGGTTTCCAATGAGAAGTTACGACATAGTTTTATACAAAGAACTTAACGTGCTATGGTGTCCTGGATGATGCAAGTCCTATATGGTGCTGTTCACAACAAGGCTGTGATGAGTAAAGTTTTTGTCCTTTCTGTGTACTTAAATGTCTTATTGAATTGAGTTTAATGTAAAGTTTTCTTGAAAAGTACTAGCTTCAGTTGTACAAAATGGCTTCCAGTTGGTCAAGAAGAAATGCTGTGGGTCTAGCTTTCTTCACAGGTGTGGGCCTTCTGGAGAGCAATTTGGGAGAAGTGTGTGCACAAGGAGGAGAAAAGCTGAGCAGACAAGGAGCTCTCAAGTGCAGTCAGTTGATCTTTATCTGGTTAGTTTCTTAAATATTAATAAGTACAAAGTGTTCAGACAGTGACTTGAGATGAGATTATGTCCATTAAAATGAGAAAGTGGGGGGAAAAAAATCATGCAGCAACAGAGAACTTTTTGCACAGCCAGTACGTAAAGCTGGAACATTAATCTGTTGTAGACTTAGATATACTCACTGAAGTTTTCAGCTTTAGTTAGACATGTCCAGAAAAGAACATGCCAAGCTTTGTTTTCAGTATCAGGTGGTGTGCGGATGGCCTGAATGTATCATGTATTCCTGCTCTCCTGTCAGCTCTTTAAGGATAAGACATAGGAGCACTTTAGTGAAGGAGTAATGAATACCTAATGTAATCCTGGTCTTTCCGCTCTCTCAATTTGCACATCTCTCCCTCATAATAAGACCGAAACATCCTAGCGTTGACATGGTGTCTATATTTGTTCATCCACACACAGCCTTGGTTTTCTGGAATACCAGAGATTTTATCTCTGACTTCTGCAGAAAGGCATTTTAAGATTGAAAGGAGAGTGTGAGGTAGTTGGGGTATAAAGATGAGAACTAGGGATATACTAAATTTGCTTCAACTCCAATATTGTCTTCAGAAATGCTGAAATGGTGTTTTTCGAGCAAAAGGAACATAGATGCTTTTGAAGGTTCTTTTGCTGTGACGTTATCTTGTATAGCTTATTAGACCTGAGATGAGAGAAATTGTTCTAGTGGGGTGGTTTTGGTTGTTTTTTTTTATCTTCTAGGCCCAAGATGAGCACTTGCTGAGGCTGTGCCATCTGACTTTTTGTAGCAGGCTTTTGTTTTAACAGCTAAGGAAAACTGGGTTGTTGTGTTGTGAAGCAGAGTCCTTTCTCCCCGAAGCACATGTGAAGATTTAGCTGTTCAATCTCTGTCCAGTCTATCAGGCCACATGCTCTGATTCAGCATATCTTTTCGTAAAAACTAAATGCAACAACAGAAAACCAAAACCTCCTTGCGGAAGACTCTGGGGCTTGAGACTTCAGGATAATTTTTACAGGCTACTGATTTAATTTTTCTGGTTTGACCTCTGCTACTTCAACAAGAGAAATAAATGCCACCTCCTTAAAAACATAGGTGCATTAATGGCCTTACTTGTAAGCATGTTAATGTAAGATATCCTTACTATGACGGAGGACCTATTAGTATTATTACATCTGGCTGAAGTGCAGCACAGTTGGACTTAAGTCAGTCTTGCAGAGTTATAGCACTGAATGTGGGGAAGATCTCCTGTTGCTTACATTAATCTTAGGATGTTTATATGCAGAAAGAAACTTCATTGGGGATAATAATTTGATTTTATTTTGCTCAAGTTGATAATATGTAAGTATGACAGCAGTGTTAACTCTAGCTTATAGCTTGTTTGTTGTATGGTAGTGAGAACAATTCTTGTCATATGTATGACAGTACAGGGAAATTTACAAAGAATGGAGTTAAAATATTTGTATTTTTGTTATAACTTCATAATATTTGTTTATAGTTAGTTTGAAAGCAGAGAGAGATGCTGGTCTGCTTTTGCACTCTGAGCTCTGCATGTGGAAAACTACTTGTTGGTTTTTTATGTTGCTGATGTTGGGAGTTACTAGAAACAGCCTGAAATTTGTAGCAGAACCAGTGGAGTTCAGGATGTGGATGGGTAGTTGTGAAAGGATGAAGAGATGAATAGCTATGATGGTAAAGCAAGTGTTTTAATGTTTAGTTACTTTATTTTACAACAAATCTAATTCTAGATCAGATTCTGACCTTACACTTTACAAAAGCTTCCTCAAACTTATCTAAATTTGACCTGTCACTTGGAATGCAAAATCTCTAAGAAGCTTTTTTTTTTCCTAGTGAGCCCAAAACTGCTGAAAAGTCACCATATTTATTGATCTTTTTCTAAAAAAAAAAAAAAAAATTAAAAAAAAAAAAATAAAGCTGCTAGTTGCAAGAACAGACTGCTGACAAAAAAGCCTGTCTTAGTTTGCAGATTTGGCTGGAGACCAGATAATGGGTTTCTATAGGAGCCTGTTGGCAAGCTTAGGTTTTTGCTTAGGTTAATCTAATGTAACTGTAATCTCAAAACAATTTTTAGACAACATGATCTTGTTATTTTAAAATTCTAACTGAGTAGATATTTTTATAGAATAGCTTATTGTATTTAAAGCACTTAAATAGTACCTAGGAACAGAATTCTTCACTGTTTCCTCTTTTAATAGCCTACTGAATAATACTTTAAAAATATTGATACTGGTGACATCTCTTTGCTAGCCTCTACGTTACAGAATTTAAGCTGACTGTTCAGTGGAGTGATCTGTTAGTGCTTTAAATAAAGGTTTGAATTTTTAGAAGACAGGTGGTAACATGCTTGAGGACAGGTAAATCAGTTTTACTAGTTAAAAAGTACTGTGAATTTATTTTTGGGTACGTCTGTTGGCCAGGTTATTCTGTGGCCTAGGGCTGAAATGCATGAACCGTCCTAGGAGGAGGCTGGAGTTTGGACTTTGTGTCCCCAGGTAGTGTCCAACCCAGGCAGTCATAGTCCTGGGCCCTTTCAATGGCCTCGTGGATATTTTTATTCTTCATTGCCTGAAGGCAAATCTGGAAGAGAAGGGTTGGAGAGTACTCTGTCTTGAGTTGTTTTTGTTCACTCTTGCTTCTTTTCTATGAGTGAATGTGAATCCACTGTAAGGGGAAAATTGAAATCAGATCTTGAAATGTCCAAATACTGTATATATCAGGCTATAAAACGAGGTCCAGATCCAGCCCTGGTCTTTGGGGAGCAGTGGATAAATGTGGCTTTAACAGGAGAATGCTGAGTACTCCTGATTCTGTCCAGGACAGCAACGCTCATATGCGGCCTTGAGTTAACTGCTTCATTCATAAGAAGGCTTGGGATGCGTGCTTGTCCCCCATTGGGATGGGCTGATGAGGGCTGACCAAATAGCATTCTAACATCCTTATTATTTTTTCATGTAGCTGCATCATTAGCAGTGACAGCGTAGGATTTGGTTTACAACTAGTTTGCTGTTGGTCTGACTTACATGGTATGTAAAACTGTTTGAACATGTGGATGGAGATCTTTGAGATGGAAGGGAGCATGATACAGTTGCACTTATCAGAGGTTTAAACTTCACTGATAGCATTTGTTCTCTAGTTGCTATTAATAGTAAGGCCCAGGGATATTTCTGGATGTGATAGCTGACAAGTTTCTTCATCAAATAGTCAGTGAATGAGCAAGAAGTGTTTCTATTTTAAACTTAACTTTGACAATTAATAGAGCTTCAAAGAAGAGCCGTTCATAGAAAATCACCTTGTTGTGAGTTACCACAATTGATTCACTTTAAGTGAAAGATTACATAGGGCTGCAACTTTAAACATCTCTGATAAAGGAAGAGGTTTAGAGGGTTTTTTTTGCCAGCTACACTATAGAGTATTTGTCTTAGTTTTAAACTTCAGTGTTTAAGTGAAGAGTGCTAGTAAACCTTGACAGAGGTGCAAACTAAGGCAGATTTTGAAGGGAGCAATCTGGTTTGAACTTGGTGTGAGTAGTCACTGCCAAAGTGTTAGAATAAGCAGAGAATCTGCAGGGAAAGACGAAAAGCTGTGTTTTGTGTTAAGAGGTGGGAAATTCCTCAACTGCAAAGGCTTGGGAACCAGTAGCAAAAGACTCTTCTTTCTTGCTCTTTATTTATGCTCCTGAAATGATGCACGTCTAAATCTGTCTTTGCTTTTTCATCTCACACTAGTGCCCGGGGTGATGTGCCATGAAGCTATGCATGTTTTTTAATGAAGAGGAGGACAGTGTTGACCATAGGGAAAAAAGAATAGTAACAGGAAGAAGTGCCTCAAAATAAATTCTTACCACTGCAAAAGTCCATTTGGGAGAGCATTATATGAGAATTTGGAAGAGAGAAAGTTGTAGCTAATTTGTTATAAACTGACAGAATGGTAGCTTACTGCAGTGGCAGAATGAAGAAAATAAGGTTTTTGGTTTGTTTTGGGTTGTTTTTTTAAATTTAAAAAAGGTAGAGCTTGGGACCTTTGGTACAGTGGGTGATATATGTAGAGCATTGAAGCAGGCTAATTCAGCAAGTCTGGTACACATCGGAAATTAGGGCAGTGTCGTGCAAAGCTACCATTACAGTGAATTTACGTGCTTTAAGCTTTCCTCTGTTGTGTTTATTAAGAAGGAAAATGCTTCTCCCAGTATAATTTATGATTTAGAATTTGAATGTTGCGCATTTCAAGTACTGTTGCTGAAAGTGAAATGTCCTGGGCATTTCTCTTTCTTCTGGATGCTGCGGCACCCATGCGTTCTGTGGAAAAAAATGACTGTGCTGTTTCTCTTCCAGTAAAGTTTTCATCATGCTAGTTTCACAAAAATGTGAAAGTATCACTAATACAGGGATTCTCCGTTGTGTCTCAAAGGAAATAATAGAAATCTAGCATCAGGATACGCAAAATTGTTAGTAGTGTAATTGTAAGAACTTTGGCGGTGCATATGGGTGTGGTTTATAGTTGACTGTGACAATCTCTAGTTTTTGGTGGGATCTTCTGTGTGCATCTGCCTGGTGGGTTTCATAGGTAAACTCTTGGTACTTTCTGTTTTCTTAGCCTGAAGCAGTAGGGAGATATGATAACTTCATTCTTTTGCATTAGGTTTTCTGCGAATTTAAAGATTGATTGCGAAGCTAAGTGAATTTTCATGTCTTTAAAAGCATCAGCAAGTTAAAGTGTGGACTTATCAGATGAATGTTTTTTTGGTTTCAAGTAGCTGGTTAGCAGCTGACTTCCTAGTCTGTTGTTGGAGTGCAGGTTGTTAGCTTGAGTCCATTGTGACTTACTTTAAAAATAGCTTAGAGAAAGAGACCATAATAGTGTGGGAAGATGGTAAATCATCAACTACTGAAAAGCAAATTATGCATCTGTTACACTGTGGGGAGAAAAAAGCCTGTTAAAAAGCTCAGCTGCAGCATGTTTTTCCTCCCGTGGCAGGAAGGTCCTTGAAAGATGGCTAGAAGTAGTTAGTGATTAGAATATGTGTATCTAGGTTTATGACAAGCTTTCTAAAGTACTCTTGATGTCTTGTTTCTTGCAGAGACTCCAACCGTCATGTTAAGGTAAAGCAGAAAAGTGCAGTGCTGAACATGCTAAAGAAGTTGGACAAAATAAGGTTCAGAGGTCACAAGAGAGATGAGTTCCTTGATTTAGCAGAGTCTCCAAATGCTTCAGACACTGAATGTGGAGATGAAATCCCGGTGAAAATACCCCGGACATCAACTCGAGACAATGAAGAGCTGAGAGACCCTGTAAGTACTTAAATGCAGATGTCAGGCAGAAAAAATAACAGAAATGAATAAATCTTTGTTTTTTGGATTTAATACTTGAAAATCTATGGACTAGGAAGCAAGCTTTCAGTAATAGGCTTCCAATTTTTTTGAAAGATCAATGGATTTCTTAGTACTATGTTTCCCTGACCCTACCATTGATTGTAGGCTTTGTTGCTTAACAGGTTTGTTAATCCTGGGTGTGCTTTTGAATGTTGTCTGATTTTAAATTGTTTTGTTTTGTTGAATTACTAACAAACACATCTGAAGGAAAGACTTCAGTTTGAGGAGCTCAAATAGATCTGCTCAAATGGCACTGGCAAGGACTGCAGGGGTAAGGCTTCTGGTGGCTTCATTAGAGTTAGTGGGTCACATGGCCGCCTTCTTCACTGCAGTGTTGTATCCAGTAATGCTTCCATACAATAGAGCTGGTTTAAACTTCTGCAGGTTGTGAGCAATACTATTTAGGCACTAAAACTTGTTGGTGCTTGTAAGCAGAAACACCCAGACAGACTTACCTTTTTAAAAGACACCATTTAAAGAAAACTTAACTATTGTTTAAGAAAGCTAATAATCAATCTTTAAGTGTTAAAAACAAGCCTGTGGATCCTTATAACTTGGAGTGCTACTACCATCTAGGTTAAGATTTGTCCATTTAACAGTTATTCTACAATGTGACTTGAAAGTCAGAATTTGTACCATCCTATTTGGAAGTTCACTGGGCAGTTTTTATCTCCAAAATGTGGTCAGGCCATTCACTGAAAGCTCATTTCTAGAAGCACAAGGATTGTTCACCTCGAGTGCTAAGGACTTCAACCTACTTAAGCATCACCATTTGGGGTTGGCAGCTTATGTCTTGTTCAGTAGCTATTAAGGTTTTTTAAGTGGGCTCCGATGGTCTCATGTACAGTCCTGCTTATGTGATCCTGTTTTGCCAGATTTTTTTCCTATGATCATGGAATAAACAAGAGATTATGACAGAGCGTTTTTTGATCACAAAAAGTGTATTGTATGCATATCCTCAAGCTTCTCAGACAAAAAAGTCTGTTGAATGCTTTTCCTTTGCTCTTATTCTACTGAAGACATCCGTCATTTGTTAAAGTGTGGGTATTGTGTATCTTGGAGCTCATCTGTGCTGTTGCCCTTACAAACATGATATTTTCTGATATTTTTTTTTTTTGGTAGGTAAATACTGGCTTGTTTTGATTAAACTTAAGACATCATATTTTTTTGTAGAGAGCAGGGAATACCATTTGTAGCTAATGAGAGGCATCTGAGTAGCAGAGCTAGAGGCTCCAGAAAGATCTGTCTTAAACCCTAGATACTATTTTCTGTGTTTCTTTAGGAGGATAGTAGCTTCAGGATGGTACGACTGAGGGAATAGTGAAGTAAACCTACAGTCTGACTAGTTATTAAAGCCTTACAGCTACACATCTGCAGTGATGGCCTCTGTTTTTTCAAGTTGTTGAGCTCTGTGTGTAGAGAAGGTTAATTTGAAGAGAAACAACTTTACTTTCTGTCAGTTACATACTGTTAAGTAGGTTGTCCAGTTTTAAGACCTTAGGATATGGTTAAGCATAGTTAACAAGTATATGAACAAGTCAAGGAGGAAAGCAGCAACAGTGTCAAACTTGTTTTGCTCCTGACATTTGAGTGCTCCAAGGCCAGTGTGATGCTGGAACACTCTGAGAGCAGCAGCTGTGTTACAAATATGAGCAAAATAAGCCAACTTCTATTAGGAAAGAGACTTGGTGTATAAGAGAGAAATTTCACATAAGAAGTTTGATGGATCAGCGTGTGACCCTCATGGACGTCTGTCCACTCAGTGCTGATGGCCATCTGTAAAACAAAGGGAGAAAAAATAATCCTCTGTGCTTCAGAGGTGCAAGGAGTACAGTAAGTAATGGTTGTATTTCTAAGTCAATATAGAAATAGTGGCTGAGATCGTGTGAACAGAGCAGTTATGAATTATGTCTCTGTCTCTTATTGAGATAATATGATTGAATTTGGCCTGAATTTCAGCTTCTAATTCTAAGTCAAATCTTAAGTTGCTTAAGCAGGATGGTTTTCTTTCATAGGGTCTGTAAGAAACTTAGTATTACACTTACTACACTGATTGTGAGAAGACCATATCTTGCTGATTTCTTCCTGTTTAATACCTTTGAGGAATTGTTGAAAGCATACAAAAGTTAATGCAAGTCATGTGCATAAACATGCAGCCTGTGCATAGGCTGCATGTCTTTTCAGATAGATATGAACTGCACTGTGCTTCCACTTCTGCTGCTTTACTGTTTCTGTTGAAATCTGGATAAAAGAACTCATTGACTTGAAGAGCAAGATTGGTGGCTTGAAACTTAGCACAGGCATGCAAAATTTGTGTTGTGATCCTCTTGTCTGTGTCTTCGATTTGTCTCTTTATTCCACTGACAGCCATTCTCTTAACAAAGGCTTCAGTTCTGCTCCTCTCTGCTGCTGTTTTTTTTTATTTTTAAATCCCAATGTGATGTATTAATCATCACAGAGCCATTAAGGAGAGATCTCTGCCTGTTAAAACAGTACAGCACAGTTGTATGAATGAAAGACCTTTCTGTACTGTGCTTCAAGGCACTTAGAAATGTGCCCATCAGATGCTGTCTCTTTATGTATGTGTCTGAACTTGACAAGTGTATGCAAAAACTTGCCAGAAATGGAGGTTTTAGAGTAAAAAGCCTGTCATAAAAGCTCATGATTGCAGAGCCCTGACCATCTGCAGAGAAGAGCGTCCTGTGTTGTACACCTCCAAGAAGTGAAGTGAATGTTCAGTCGCAGGCCCCAGATACTGCAGTGCGGTTTAGTCCCAACACTTCAGATGTTTTACTGAAGTAGCACGTGCAAAATTTATACCACATAGAAGGATACAGAAGATGGCCAGATGAGGTCATCTTATATTCTTTGTCCTAAAACTGAGCGCTTTGCCTATTTGGTTCAATAATAAACTTTCTAACTTGTGTTTGGGTAAAGCATACAACCAGCTTCTGGTAGGAGGGCCCTGGCTTTGGAAAGATTTATTATTTTCCTTTGGATTCTCCTCAGTGGTTTCTGAGACTTGATTCAGAAGGTGTCTTACTCTTTGTTTAAACAGGCTGGCTGTTTGATTGTGTGTGTACTTTTTCCACTTTCATTGCCTGATTACCAAGTATGTCTTGAATAGCAGGTACTTTCTTAGATGTCTGTGGATTTCGGTGCACAGTGATCAGATCATTGCCAGCGTGGTGACACCCGCCTGCAGGATATTGATGGCAAATTCAGGAAATGTAGCAAACCAGAATTTTAATTTTACCCAATAATGATGTGATTGGAATTGGAAATATATTTTATATACGGCCTCAATCAGGGTAAAAATACAGGTTTTCTGTTTAAGTAGGCAATGGGTTAATGGAACATTTACTACACAGTACTGTAGCTACTACTTATTATTATTTGCATTAACAGTTCAGAGCTAGATTAATGATTAATTATTTTATAGAGATTACTTGTTTCATAGACAATGATGTTACTTATTTCACTATGGGAGTGAGGGAGCACTGGAACAGGCGGCCCAGAGGGGTTGTGGAGTCTCCTTCCTTGGAGGTCTTCAAGACTCGCCTGGATATGTTCCTATGTGACCTGATCTAGGTGAACCTGCTTCTGCAGGGGGTTGGACTAGATGATCTCTAGAGGTCCCTTCAAACCCTTACCATTCTATGATATTGATGACAGCAGGTGATTCACTTTCACTCAGCTCCAGAGGGTAATCTTGAGAAGTGGCCCTGCTCAAGGGAGGAATTTCCAGATTTACTCCAAGGAAGAGCATGTAGGAGTCCCCTGCCCCACAGAAATGGGGCTGGACTTTTATAGAATAAAGTGATTGACTGTCAGTCTCTGTTGCTGAATGTACATCTCACCAGAGCTAGCAGAAACATCTGGTTTCTAGCAGCAATGTTATCTCAGAGATGTCTGTTTCCAAGCCCACTAGCTCAGGAATTTTCCTATCCTGCCCGTTATTCTTGGAGATAGCTGAGTCAGGCTGGTCTGTAACTGCCTTTGCTGCTAAAGACAGCCTGACTTCCTTCAGAGTGTATCTTTTCACCAGGCAGAATGCCCTGATACACAAAGCCCTGCTGGTTAACAAATTAACTCTTTGCTAAGCATCTCTTTCAGCATCGGAATGGCTTCTGAGTTCTTCCTCCATTCCCTCTTTCTCACAGATAGTTGGTTGAGTTTTTGTAAAGCAAGGATATTCAGCACTTTATGCAGCACTATTATTTCTTCATTGTTTTGTAAAAATACCAGAAGAGAAGGTAACCTCTGGACCATTAGTACTTGCTAATAGTGAATGTATTAGCATTTGTCTTGTGTTGGAAATTCAGATAATGCTGCTTGCTTGGTAATTAAAGTCTCATCTATTTAGTGCCATCATAGTTTCCTATTCTGTTTCTTCCTGACAGATCACAATTCTGTACCTAAAAAAGCTTTAAAACGTTGCTCCAGAAACTTGATTTGCTAAGACACAAATGTTCAGGGAATGGGACTGTGCCCTGAAAATTATAGCCCACCCTTGCATTTACCAGTTCTAGCTTGATTTGCCTTATTTCAACTTCTGTCTCATTGTTTTGTGCTATCAATAAGTCTATTATTTATTTTTGTTTTGTCTTAACAATACAAATGTCCTGGGTTATCCAAGGGTAGAAAATGCTCAGTACTATGTACAAGTATATGAATGAACTCTGTGCAGAGGAGGACCTGTCACCTTCAGCAGAGGGTGGAAAGAATGAACTTGTATTTAAAGCTGGGGAGGTTCTGCCCTAACCTGGCATTGAGAATTACAAGTCAAAGTGCTCTTGCACCTGGCATGTTGTATTGAAAGCAGTCTAGCCTGTTTGTGCTACTGCCTTAAATGCTTCTATATGGATCACTTCATTTACAGTGTTTGGAAGGTATAATGTATGATGCAAACATTACAATGAAGATACCAGTCTCTAAACCTGGCTACTACTAGGTGTTTTTGAAAATATATGTAGAATATAGCTGTGTTTTAAGAGCTTGCCAGTATGGGTGTGCTTCCAAGAATAGCTACTGAGGATTAACTATTCATGACGATGCTTTTGTTCTTGAGCTGTGTTGTTGGATTTTCCCTTTCCTTACTGCAGTTAAATGCAGCAGCCTTGGAGAACCTTTTTGTAACTTGAAGTAAGGAAATGCATGTGAAGTGTCAGAAACTTGGGAAGCTATGACCTCTCTAGACAAGCTCTGTAGTTTGTTGTATTTTTGAAGACTTCCCCTCTGGCTTTGCTGCTCAGATGAATGCAAGTTAAATTTTTGTATTTTAAACTATTTTTCACAGTATCATGCCCTGACCATCACTGGGCCCTGAGGAGTGACTTGAGTGAATGAGCTTGACCTACTGTGGCCTCACTCCTCCCTATACTCTGTATTTGAGAACTGCTTATCTCTATGTTAATTGGAAACTTGGAAATGAGAGCAGTGTTTCAGTAGATCATTCCAGGGGAAAGTCATCCACATACGATGTTGTGCAAGTAAAAAAAAAGGAGAGTGTTGACCATTTATGTTTCTGTGTGATGCTGAAGATGTGCTGTGCTGCAAGGCGAGAGGACAGATCTGCATCAGCTTGGTTAAGAAGTGATTTAGGCATCTTCTGTGGCTGTACAGAGGCAGTGGCATCAGTGCACAGCACACAGAACAAAATCCCAGGGCTCACAGGGTTAAAGAAGGGAGGATGAGGAGAGAAGGTAGGGAAGGCAGTGAACTCTCAGGCTGAGAGGTGCCCTTAGAAAAATCTGAACTACAGATGTCTTGAACACCTTTGTGGGGAGATGTGGTTTTTCAGATCCAGTGCTGAATGCATCTGGAAACAGCAGATCTGAACTCTGATGGTGAGTTAGAGGCAATCTGTCGTCATCAGAGGTCTTCCTTTAACCCCTCTGTCTCTGACTCCACTCTCAACTCCCACATTTTGCTGGCTTCCTAGGCACCACCAAACCTTGTGTGTGGTCTTCACTAAGTAGTACTGATTGCTCCTGTGTTAAAAACTGTCAAAGCTACAGAGGCAGAAGGAAAAGCAGGAATCTGTGGAAGCCTGTACAGGGCTTTTACTGTGAGTCAGAAGCAAGAAGGGACATCTCTACACTACAGTGACACCAATCCAGACCGATCACTTTTTGAATTGGAGGCAGGCAGATGACCTCCAGCAAACCTATAGATTTATTTTTTACCTTTTTTAGCTCATTAACAGCTCTTGACAGAGTGAGATATGTTCATATAGCTGAAAAACTTCTGGGACAAAAGAACTGTCTGCATAAATGTCTCCCAATATCACTGTCCTGGCATGCTCAGTTTTCTGAGCATTTCTAAATTGTATTCATGAAAACATGTCACTAATTTTGGAAATTGATTGCCTTATTTTCCACCAGACTTACATCACTGTGTATTGTAGTCCTCTGATTAAACCATTTTATTATTACATGATAATTACATGATCTTGCTCCTAATAATCTTAGCAATTAGCCTTCTGTTTTATCTTAATGAACTTGTTTTATTCTTTTCCCCCTGAATTAGAAAGAAGGTCACTGTAACCTTTAGTGGTTTGCTTAATGATGTATACCTACCCATCAACTGATGTCAGCCTTGGATCCAGTGCTTTAAGAGTTCTGAATATTTGAAAGCTTTCAGAATGAATTCTGTTAATTTGTAGCACTGTCCCCAGTGCTATGCACAGCTTGCTTTTTCTCTCTTCTGAAGAGCCACAGTCAAGATATTCTGGCTTTTAATTAGTGACTTAACATCTCTGAAGAAGCAAAAGCAGAACTTGTCCTGCAGATCCATTTCTGAAGTGTAGCTCCTCTATGGGTGAAACATCTTGAGTATCTCTTCAGTCAGGATGAAAACTTGAATATACTTAGATGTCTGCTAGCCCCTTTCTTCTTCTTCTCTTCTGTTACCTCAGCCTCTGTGCTTCTGTTCCCAGCACAGCCCATGGGTTTGGGGCATGGGGGCTGTTTAGGCAGGAGCTAGGTGCTCTCAAAGTCCTGGGCTGATTGATGTACAGAACCTGAGCACATTCCTGATGTGTCTTGCTCCTTGACCTGTATTTGATTTTATTTGTTTATCTACTTCTTTATCTTTAAGCAGTGGTCCTGTTCTTCAGACAGTTTCATATCAGCTCCCATGGGCTGGGAGCACAGATAGACCCATTGTACCAGAGGTAGATAAACAATATAGAAAGCCACGCTTTAACACCTGGGCAACAATCTGTATTCTATTAATGCTTTCATTGTGCTTGTCTGTAGAGTATGTTGAAGTCTGTTTGACTTCAGCCACACCATCCTCCTTGGGCCTCTCTAAGTGTCTGGCAAGTGATAACACTAAATCTTGCAGCATAAATAAACACAACCCAACTATATAGATAAGAAATCAACACAGAGGTTAATTGCCAGCCTGTGTTCTTCTAAAAACAGACACCCCTTCCTCCAGCAGTGGCTGGAGCAGTTGTGAATGACATGTCTCGCTGCACCTCTCTGGCAGGTGTGAAAAGGAAATGCAGAGCCCAGGGAGGAAGATGCTGTGCTACAGCTTCCCATGTGAGGATTGCCACTGAGTTCTGTCCATCTCTGTTATGGCATGGTTTATGCTGGCTCCAAAATGGAAAGCAGCACAGAGCTGCTGCTAAGATAACAGCTTCTGTTCCTCATTGGGGCCAGCAGCGTTGGCAGAGTGCTGTGTGGGTGTGTGTTGCTTTTGGGACTGGAAATAGCATCTTTGCTTGGCACTGTATTGAGCAAGCCCAGGTGGGGAGTTGGTGCCAGGTAAACACTGTGCAGTAAATGCTTACAGTGTCCTAATTTGCCTGTATAGACAAGTTCTGAGGCTTGAACTCAGCATCTGTTCAGCGCAAGCAACAGAAACAGATGTTTAATAGGTATCTCCACTCTCTTTTATCTTGAAGGTGCAGATCATTCCCAACAGTGAAAGCACTTTGCTGTCAGTGAGATTCCTGTGCATCTTTCCTAACACAAAAAAATGTCTTTAACTCTCTCATAGATTGAGTTTATCTATGTTTGTAATTTAAGCTGTCATAGTTAAATGTATGTATTTTGACTTTTGAAAGCAATACAGTTCCTGTATGTTGTCAGGGCTCAAACAAGGGATGGGGGAATGATTCGGATAGGTACTAAATCCCTTTTTGTCTTCACATAATTTCTTAGATATAGACTTCTGTAATCTAACACTTCAATTTTGAGCATGAACTGTTGGAGAAGCTCCTGTAATTCTCATTGATAGCTTTTATGTACTTGGTGGGAACTGCAAACAGTGCCTGAACAACCCTTACCCAGGACAAGCCCTCATTCACCCTTTCCTCTGATGTCTCAAAATGCCCAATTTGAGAGAAATACAGCATGACCTATCTTCTGATGTGTGGGTTTGGGGTTTTTCTGTGCGCACTTTGTGGAGGAGGTGGTTGTTACTGCTCTTCCTAACTAATCAAATTGCTCTTTAATTACTGCATTCTACGATATTTCCAGTGCCGAGTTTGTTCGTGGGGTGCTGGTAAATCTGTCGAGATACACCATCTCCTGGCTCCATCCTCTCCTGGCCTGCCAGAAAGCTTCTGGGCATCAATGACATCATTCAGCAGTAACTGGGTTGTGCTGGGGGTTGTGCTGTGCTCCCACCAGACTCCCTCCTTGCAGAGAGACTGTGTCTTCAGAAATTCACATTTCACAAATGAGAATTAAAATACACAATATATGTTTTCTAATGGCTCAGTAAATATTTGGAAAAGTATTGCTTCTGCTAGCTTCATATTTTTGTAAGTAAACTGTGTTGCATTGACTGTTCATTTAATGGGAAGCGGAGAGGGACAGTATACACCTTTTAAATCAGCAGAAGATGCAACAGAACTGGTGAGATGGGGGAAAATACCTTTGTTTTCTGTAACTCTCTGAGGTCTGCAGAAGCGTGTTCTGTAAATTCGCATGGGAGACATGCTGGGCATTTGATTAGCTTCCACTCATTTATTTTGCTAATTTAATGCTGAATGAGAGGCATGCAAAGTTGTTGGTACTTGCATGTTTCTCACGTGGCTGTGCCTTTAGTGCCTCAGAAGATAGTTGATCTGTTTAAATGACCAAAAAAAAAAAAAAAAGGGGCTGGGGTTTTAGTGGGTTCTGGCTTTGTTATAGGCTGGGCCCNTTCCTCATTGCATTCCTCACAACATACCTCACTACATAACAAAAGCTGCTTCACTGCTTGATGTTGACATCTGCAGGTTATTTCAGAATTAACTTAACCTTAATGTGGTTGCCTCTTTCTTTTTTTTAATGTGTAGTAGTAATTGTGAGAAGGAAGAGATTCCTGAAGGGATAACCAATGCATTTCCTGGGCAACTGTTTCAACAAATAGTGTACCTTAAAACACATGTCTCTTAATAGTATATGAGGTTAAGTGGTATAAGAGATCTGTAGATTTCAAATGTCACTTGTTTGGATTTTATTTGTGAATGTGGATATATGTGTGTATATATATATATATATATATATAAAATTGTCATTCATGGCTAGAGGCACCTATAAGGCTTTTAGGATTATATTTCATCAGATCTGAACTGATGACTTTTAAGGTAGGATAGTTTAAAAAATAAACCACAAAAAACCAAAACGAAACAAAAAAAAAAACCCAAACAACAAAAACCCAAAGAGAGACAAACATTCTTTTAATTTTTAGATTAGATGTAGGTATCTCTGTAATAAACCCATGAGAGTTCTCTGGCTCAATTGTTTACCAAAAAGGTTGTTTTAATTGATTATTTTCTAAGTTCATAATGTTAGGATTGTTTTTATATATTTGAAGTTTGTCAAGTATTTTCTAAGGGTTAGAAATAACAAGGCTATAGGTTCTACTCGATTTCAAGACTATAAGATAACAAGACTTGTGTTTGCTCTTCAGCATATTCTTAAGGATATAATTTGGCAAGATTTCTCTGGTTTTGGTGGTTGTTTGTTTTTTTTTCCCTTGTATGTGAAAGGGAGACACAATAAAGGAGACAGGGCAAGAATTTATAGCATGCTGCTATCAGCTTCCGCTGGTGTCTAGAAGAGTGAACTTGATTAGAAGATGCAGCAAGAACTGAAAGCTCTGTTTGCCTTGTCTTGTTGGTTTCACTGATTTGTTTGAATTCTATTTAAGTGCAGTACAGAGTTACCATGTACTCCTTCCATCCCCAAAGATGTATTGCTTAACCTTCTGTTATCAGATAGCTTTTTAAACTAGATGTTTGTGATGTAATCTGACGTGTAACAGAAACAGTAGGACTTCCCAGAACTGGCTTCTAGTTTGAACTATGACATGTATTTTGCTGTAAAAACATAATATTCCCAAACAGTTCTGTGGCTGGTAAATCCATTTGCAATCCTTAGTATGTGGTTATAGTGATTGTTTGAGAGACTTGTTTTTGTAAATATTTTTACTCATCAGATTCATGCTGTAGTTTGGAAACTTTCTGATCAACAATGGAACCACTTCTAGCTGAATGTTTTTCACTTACACAGACCATTGTAGCAAACTCCAAGGTAAAGAGTAATGAAGCTCACCTTTTCATGTAGCCTGAGCAGGTGGTTGGAGGTTCAGGCCAACAATGAGGTACCTCAGCTGGGTGATGTGAGTCAGCCCTGGGTGACTCTGGTCCTTACTGTCAGGTGAACAACTCTTTACCAAAGCCTCAGGTTTGCTTTAGTTGCAGTTGTTGTGTTGTCCTGGCAAGTCACTTGCAGCTCTGTACATTGAAAACTTATTAACATGCTTATTTCTCTGCCATTTATGCTTATCCCTTACCCCTGCCCAACCCCTTCAAAATTTGGATCTGGAGTATATGACTGTGTGTGTCAACTGGAGTGAAGCAAAAGCTCACTTTTTGATATGGTTCTTGTATTGTTTTCTTCCTTCTTTTCAATTTGTGTTGAATTTTTATGTACTGGAAATACTTACTTCTTTTTTTATTTCCCAAATGTGAACTGATGGTGAGCAGACAAATGTTTGTGAAATATGCAGTGTGTTTACTTTAATTTGCCATTGGAAGAAAGCCCGATATTTATTTTTTTATAATCCTATTGCTGCAATAGATATTGTTTTTTTTTCTAAGAAAGCTAGTCACTCTGCTGTATTTGCATACTGTTTTAATTATGAAATTCCTTAAGGACACCTTTCTAGAATTGCATTTTTACATAAGCCGTTTGTCATTTCCTCTTACTCCATTTCCTCCAGCAAGGCATGCAGAAATCAAAGCAACTGCTAATCTGGAGGGGAAATATTTAAAGTTCCATGGATTTGCTACTTAGCATGTGTTTCTAAAAAATATTACTTTGACTAAATAATTATTTCTAATTATTTTTACCTCTGCTATATATGTTTTTTGTATAGGTGTATTATTAGCCAGGAGGTTTAAAGAGGAGATATTTCCTCCTAGCTATTATGTAGCATGTATAAATAGACGTAGGCAAAACAAGTACGAATCAGTTTGGATTTCTAGTTGCAGGTGCCTGGCTACCGAAAGAGCAAACTAATAGTCTTCTCTAAACTCATAAACTAACATTAGCAGGCACAAAAAAAGGGTGTAGTTTGGCTAAGTAGCATTTTCTGTGAAATGCATCCCAAGCCTAAGTGTAGCCTGAGGAAAGGTGGAGCAAATAGTTGCTGGAGACAAATGTCTGTAAAGGAAAAGCATCTTCTAAGATGCCAGATGAATCTCTTCCTTAGCAAAGAGATAATCTAAACATCTGGAGAGGTGAAGATGGAGGGGAACTGCTTAGTGTATTGCATAGCTGTAAGTGCAAATAAAATGTGACGCAAGGGGTTTAAGCTGCAGACTGACAAGAGGATGAGGCATGCGGAAGAAGGGATCTTGGATAATGATGTCTTAAGTAAGGGAGGGATAATCTGACTCTTTCAGCCAAAAGGGCTAAAGTTGCTTTTTCTGTCTGTGCAGGAATGGTCTTAATCTCTAATCTAGTAACTGATTCTGAGCCATAGTAAGGAATGCTGAAAGTAGCAGTACAGGAATGCTGAAAAGGTGTGTGTTGGATCTGGGGAGGCTGCTGTATTGGGTGAGGTCCTGTGGAACAAGGCTTGAGTGCCTGCTGAATGAAAAGGGCAAAGAGCTTAGTTTGCTGGACCTCTGAATGCACATGGATGGAAAAAGCTTTGTCTTGGAGCTGTCACCATTGGAATCATCCATTCTAAAGGACCAAATGCTGCCTTGGTGCTAGCTGAGAATTCAGATTGGGAAGGCAGGTACTGAACTGAGGTGACAGGATAGGTATGCTAAGGTTAGTGGTTTTAATGCTTCCATTTCAAAACCTGGCTGTATCTGAACAAGAAAAAACCTATGCTTGCTGCTCTTACTTTTGAAAGACAAAACAATAGGCAGTATCCTTCTGGGTTTGCATCTAACTCAGGTAAACATTCAACTCTTTTCCCTTGCTGTTTGTGCCTGCTTACAGAGGGGAGTTTTGTAGATATCAGCACTCTGTCTGGGTGCTACAGGGTGCTTTGTAAGCATGTGTGCATCCTATGGTTTACATGAAATATTAGCTAATTCTCACTCAAGGATGTTCCATCTTTTGCAATACTAATTTTAGCAGCTCGGGGAAGAGGAGGTGGTGGTAGCAGCAGCTAAGAGTAAGCAAACTGGAGGCTGTTAAAGAGGGTTAGTCATAAGTTGGTAAATTGAAGAAATGTCACATGAGGATGAAAAGCTTCAGGAAGAAATAAAATTCTGTCCTTTGAGGGTTTTCTCATTCCACTCCATACAGCAAGCCATGATAGGAGTCTCCAGGGGCTTACAAAACTGCTGGGTTTTGGCTATGATTTTTATACCAACATTACAAAATAAGTCAAGGTTATGCTGCTTTCCCACTGAAATTTCCATTTCCCCACACTTTTTATTCTGACGTGCCTTTTTAAAGCTTGCATGTGACTAACTTCAGTGTTTTCTCTGGCTTCTGCTTTTTGGTATAAATGACCAGTGATTCTTTGTGAGAGAAGCAACTTGGCAGAATGTAGACCTCATGAAAGTAGAACTCTAGAAAACCATATGTGGTCCATGGACAGATCTGTGGTGTTAGAAAATGATAAACCTTAGAGGCAAAGTGTATGGTGGTGATTGTGAGCAGCTAAGACCTGTACAACAAAGTCCTATTCTGTACAGAAATGCTAATACCTCCTAGAGCAGCTCTAGTAACTGTATGCAGGAAATTGACTATAAAACTGAGTCAGAGGCCAATTGCCATTCATATCAGAACACCCATGGTGTAGTTTCTCCTGGAGGGTCAAACACCTACTGCAGTAGCGGAGCTGGAGAAGAGCAGAGGAGCAATTTCAATGCGTTGGTCTTGCTGTCTTGCTGACCTGGCGGCCTATAGTCATCTTTTGGTTCAGAAATCTTGAAGCAGAGTAAAAAGTTGATTTAAGTAGCAAGTGAAGACCTTGGTAAGAGACTTGGTAGCTGCTTTGTATATGAGCGGCAGCCAAATACCAGCCGTGGGCCATAGCAGCCATTCACTACTAGGTGGTAAACCCTGGCCAAGGGATCTTGATGCTGCAGCGTAGGCTTCTAAAGTGTACTGATGCTGGTGAGAATCGAGGTTGCTGCAGCAGTGGAGATTCCCTGGACTTCTCTCACCCTTTATTAATTCTCCTAAGCCTCCTTTCTTTCAGCTTAAAATCCTGGACTCCCAAATGTTAAACAGGGTGTTCCTGGTAGATCTGCACCTGTCCCTTGAGCTTGTAGAGTTCCTCTGATAAGGACTGTGGTTTACATACAGTTGCTGGTGGGGACTTGTTGGGAATGTTTTTCCTGGGAACCCAGTGAAGCCACAGTAAAATTATGTGAGCTTGGTTGCAGAGCTGTCTGATCACTGGAGCTGCCCTTGCTTGCTTAGTACTAACACATTTCTAAAGTTTTTCTGACTTTTTTTCTGACTGGGAGATTTTTCAAAAACTACAGAAAATTTCTTAAGAGATGTGGGAAAGGTGTTGCTTATACCCAGAGATGCTTAGATGTACCATGTTTATTGAGTTTGTGTCTAGCCTTCCTGGACAAAACACTCTCCAAGACTCTGATTTTGTTTTCCTGGAGATGTCATTGGAAGAAGCAGTTGTGAGCAGGTTGCAACACTTGCCTGATGTTTAAGAGGCCTCGGTATGGATGAAGGAGGATTCAGACCACTGTTTTTCATCTTTGAAGGCTCTGATTGATGGAGGATAGGTTGTGTTCGTTCTTGCTCTCAACTTGGCTTCTAAGAGCGCAAGGTACCCAAAGCCAGGAAAAAGGATGACACGCTGGCCCAGTGTGGCAGCAGGCTGGAGTCCTGGGCTGGTTCTTGTTCCGGGCCTGGCTCATGTAACCTGCTCTTACCCCTGGACAAAGCATGTGAAAGGTGGTAACTTGAAGATGACAGAATGCTGGAGGATTTAGCCTGGAGTGTGTGGTGGCTTAACCCTGGCTCAGTGCCATGTGCTCCTCAAAGCCACCATACTTTTCCCCTTTCCTAATGGGACAGGGATATGACTCGCTAATTGGCTCAGCCTTGGCCAGCAGTAAGTCCATAGCAGGTACAGGGGCAGCCTCTAGCAGCTTTTCACAGAAGCCACTCCTGTAACCCCTCACTACCAAAACCTGGCCACACAAGCTCACTGCGATGTAACACCATGTTGCCTTCCTGGGGGGCTGATTAACCATAGTGCAGCACTGCACTGAGAGGTATATTGTTTAAACTCCTCCACCAGCTCAAACAGACGCTGCTCGTCATGTTATGTAGGTGGAGTATGCTCTTGCTTCTGCCTTTTTTTTGAAGTGCTCAACTTTTGTGGAGTTTGTGTGAAGTCTCAGGCAGGGCAGTGGTCAGCACTGCTGTCCCTGTCCCTTTTGTATAACTTGGACAGAGACTTTCAGAGCCTCATGTAGAATCTGCACTTCCCTTCTGTGATTAATAGCACAAAAGCCTTGGAAGACCCTGCTGCTATTCCCAAGCCACATGTTATTTCAACATTTATAGCCTGTTTCACTTCTGCCAAAACCAGGGAGTGCAAACTGTTCCTGCAATGACAAAAAAATTATTGCAGTTTCCTGTATTTTAGATGGATTCTTCAACTCTTGTGCCATTTTTGGTCTCTGAAATTACTGAAAATTCATAAAGCAACAGTAATTTTGAATGACTTCCAAGCTGGCAAAAGTGTATCTAGCGATAGAAAGCTTCCCATTTGATGTTTTGAGAAGGGAATCTGTCTCAGTAAGCTATTGATTTTTAAGATAGTTTGCATATTTTCAGGAAGCTTAACTTAAAATCCTTCTGTAATGAAAAGAAACTGATCCTGTTTTTTATATATATATATATGTCTGTTATAACACAAGAAAGCTGAAAAGACTGTATGTAAATGTAAAGTTACTGATTGGTTGTTGGCATAACTATTTTATACATAGCATAGTAATGACATCTTAATTCTAACCTCACCCACTCAAAGTGGGACTGAACAGAAATGAGAGAGGATACTAAACCAGTTTGCATAGAGGAAAAAGATTGTGTCAGATATGATGTGCTTTGTAAATCACTCTCCCTTGTTATGTGAAATAGCACAGTTTTATGTGTTCTTCTCTTCGGGTGAGGAAAACAGTACCAGGAGAAAATTACGCTGAGAAGCAGGGTGATGGTTCAGACTCAGCTGTCCCTCCTCTGCTTCTGCTGCATCAGTGTTGTCTTATTTCCTATCAGTATAGAGAGAGCCCATGCTGTTCCCTGCTCTGTAGGCATATGCAAAAAGATTGCAGAATTGGTTCTCAAAACCTCTGCTTACTGTAAGCACTATAGCAGCAGCTCTACCTTTGAAAGAGCAAAGAGACCACAACAGAATAATGGAAACAAAAAAAAAAAAGTAAAAAGAGGGATTATTTAGCTGCCAAACCTGTTTAAATTGTTTTGGGGTTTTTTTTAGGCAAATTAGCATGACTGTTTCCAGATATGACAGGTCACTTCTTCATTTTAATGTGTGCAGGCAAACCAGACTGAGCTGGAAAGCGGTTATAGTGAATATTCAGTTTTTATGTTTAACTGTTTCATTTCTCCAGTCTACTAAAATGCCTATGTAGAACAGAGTAGGGAGGAGGAAATGATATAAATGTAGATAGTCTTTAATGTTTGTCTGCTTTTTTGACTTTTCATGGCACTAAATATTCCTGTTAGAAAATATGTTTTCCATTTTTTTTCTGCATGAAAGACTCATGCAAACATGCAAGAGGCCTGACCACAAGGAAAAATCGTTGAATTGACAAAGTGAGGTGTTCTTAAATGCCAAAAAGCCTGACTTAGTTCTTCCCGGGAAGATGATGGTGCAGAGGGTACTGCCACAAGCTTCTCTTCTTGTGCCACTAGGAGAGTACCTCTTCCTGACTACCCCCAACAGGGTGCTGGGATCAATAGCTCTCATTTCACTTGATGTAGCTGCTAAACTTTTGTATACAACTCTTCACCTCTTCAGTGTTGCTTCACAAAATACCATGGCAAGGTAAAGAGAACATTAAATAAAATTACTCTCATCTTTGTGCCTGAGTTGTCGTAACCACATCTGATTTAGACGAAGCCTGAGAGTTTCTGCCATTAGCTTGACAGGACATCCCCTTCATCTACTTCTTTTTAAAAACTAAACATTAAAATGTGGAGTCCACATAAAACATCATTACCAAAACAAATTCTGAGGAAGCACTTGGCAAAAGAGGGATCAGTGGTGCTGAAACCCATCATTGTGCCTCACCAAGTTCACTTGTGGCTTTTTTAAATTAAAGGGAACAGAAAAATAAAAATCTAGGGTAGGAACATAGGTTGGCTTTAGTCTGTTGCTGTGAAAGAGTTGCTGGACTTAAGTCAAAATAATGTGAATTTCTACTTTTCCAGCAAAGAATGTGAGGACAGCATCAGGAAAAAAAACAGTGTGAGGAACTCTTGGTTAAAATATTGTCAGGTTTCAGTTTTGTACTGAGTTGTCTTGGTAATAGTATCTAGTATTATTGCAGCAGGAAAGAGTTTCTAAATCTGACCAGATAGTGCCACACTCAAGCTGCATCTCCTACCCTCTTACCACTGTTGGTGCTATCTGTCTGCTGACATGACTCTCCAGACCACTCATTGTCCAGCTCTGGGAGAACTATGAAGAACAAGAAGACTGCTATCCATTTTGGAAGTGGCAACCTAACTACACAAGCCAAAGGAAGGGTTAGACTGTCAGACTGGGGTTTGAGGCTTGAGAGGTGGGGTTTGAGGCTTGAGAGGTGAGGTTTTTAGGTTCTTCCTTAAAATGCTATGAGTACTCTTTTCTAAGCAGGTGAGCTTCATGCTTCACAAGTGTAGAAGGCCGAACATGGAAGAGGACGTGAACTTAAGAGGCGACTTGAAGAAGAAAAGTGGAGCTGATAGAGCAGTGGCTTAGATCTTCTCCTTTCTCAAGCATCTGGCATGCAGAATAGAATGTCTTGCAATATCTAGCAACAAAGGCTAATGTTTTATCTGAAGTCTGTTGAATAGATTTGTGGTAAGACTCTGACAGCTTCTGTAGTTCTCAAGTCACTGGTGGAAAGGACATAAGCCATGGGGAAGGAGAGCCAGAGATTAGAAGAACAGGTAACAAATAATACACCATTAAGCTGTATCTAGTTATAGCTATGAATTGTGAACTTTTCTCTGGAGAAGTATATGAATTACAAAATAACTATAAACAGGAAAAAAATAGGTTGGGAATTTCTGTTGTGAGTCTTTCCTCTATCCCTGCTTGTTGGTCAGACACTTTGTATGTCTTTGCTTTATCACAAGTGGTCGAAAAGTTCTGTGTTCACTGCACTGTTGTTTGCTGCTGGTGTTTAAGATAAAGACTGAAATCTCTTCAGTGTCTCTGATTAGTTTTCAGACTCCTAATATCTTGTTAGTAGTATATAGTTAGTTTACCTGAGAAAAGTTAAAATATTAGCTTTCTGTAGGAGCTGGGAGCCTGGCAAGGGTAGAAGCTGCTTGCGTTAGAGAAAACTTCTAACATCTAGCTCCATCAGCACAGCCTGCAAGATCATTTGACAGTGTGTGGTGGGGATTTAGTGCATTTTGGTACCAATTAAACAACATACTTGAACTCTGGTAATGTTCAAAGGGTTGTAGGGAGATTGCTGTAATTAGCATAGACGTAGAAGGGTTATTTCTGTCCTGTTAAGTACTGGTGTTTCCCCATGTAAATACGACAGGGTGCATGTATGCTTTTTGGGATTTCTAGCCTTTAACTTGTTCTCCTTAGATTTTAACACTAAACTTATTTGGTAGCTAGAAACAGTGGTCTGCAGTCTCTAGCTATGCTGTGAAAGAAATATTTGGTCACTTTGTCCCAGTGGGTTATTTTGCAGCATACCTGCAGGCCTCTGAAGGAGCGCTGTTACATAAAACAGCTACCGGGAGAATCCCTAATCCACCTCCAATCCCCGCATTAAGGGAAACATCCGCTTTACTGCACATGCCGTATTGAATCAGAAATCCAACCTACTGCCACGCTTTCCCAGCCTGATGTGTCACCCTTCTGTTCTAAACACTACTCAGACTCTGTTCACTCTCACCCAAACTAAATGCTTTGGTATGTGAGAGCTTTTCATCAAAACATTTCTTACAAGCTTTTGTATTCTGAGGAGCAAGCTGAATTTTTCGTGTGGCTGGTGACTAATGCAGACAATGATCCAACAAAATGCTCAGCAGCTTGTCTTTTAGCAATTATGTGATATCAACTAAACTTTTTGATACGTTAAATCTTCAGATTTAGATGGTCAAGTCCTGTAGAGTTCAGGTGCAAAAATTACGTTCAACCTTATCTTGCACCTTATGTTACATTTGTCCTCTAGATAAAATGTTGTAGAATAACTGAAATGGGTAAACATTTTAATAAAATATTTAAATGTTTTAATATTTTAATTTAAGTTGACTTTGCTAGAGAGATTTTAAAGCATTTTTTCAGGGTCATACCTGCTGTTGTGACCTGTAGGGTTACCCAGGCTGCAGGTGTGTAGAAATTGTGACCGTGTGATAGTAGGATTCTGTATTACACAAGGACTTGGAGGCATTTTACTCTGAATTTCTCTGCTTCATTACAGATTTCCACAAATACCAAAATATTGCCACTGGCAAGTATACCTACGACTGACAAAGCAGAGATATATAGATATAGGTGTGATATAGATGTGATATAGAGATAGATGTAAAAAAAAACCCCAAAAAACTATTACAAATGATTGGCAATATCAATAGTATGTCAGCAACCAAGTAGGTGTGTACCAGTACAGGTTACTTATTCCTAGTGAAGCAAACATCCATAGTGTAGCAGCAGAAATGCTTACATTACTTATACGCACATGTATGTGTATGTTCGTTGTAATCTCAGTGTCAAGCTTATTAGACAGATCAGAGAAGTTGCCAAATCATGCCAGAAGTGAGGACAAACTGATCCCGGGGGAGACACAACTGTCCCCGAACTGGGAGGACAATCCAAACCCTCCCTGGTGAGTGTCCAAGATTTCTTAGAAACATTATTTGGAGAGTTCAACCTATTTAGGAAAGGAGAAAGTACATCCAGCAGGGGAATTTCTGAGAGAGAGAAGCTCTATTATGGGTAGAAATTGACATTTTTTGTCGGAGAGAAATAAAGAGGTATAGGACACCACCACTTTAAGCAGAAAACAAGTGATGTTAGATTTTCCACCTGGTTAATGGGTGTTGATGTCTTCTTTTATCTCAGGTCAATTTTTGTGTTTCCAGATTAATTATTTTTATTTATTTATTTATTTCATTTTTTCCTGTTTTTACAGATAGAACAGCTTATGTCAGTTACCAATTCTTACTTTCTTAGGATGTTTTCCTCTTTTTCCATACAGTTTTTCACCTTTTCAGATTATAAGTTGCTGCTACAATTTTTGTGAGCACAAGTTTTGTGTTTACCGGTGGCATTCAGGATTCCAGTTTCTAGGCACCCAGCTGTGTATTTCTAAGAGACCAGCTGCACTTTTCAAGGGTGCTTCTGGTTCCCAGGCCTAGTTTCCCAGGTTGACTGGCATTTTCTCTATTTCAGGAGACATTTTCTTCTGTTCAGTAATTTTCCCCTTCTAACCAGGTCATCTTTGTCTGCTCCTGCACGTCCAGTTAAGATGTGCACTGTGCTACTTGTAATATTTTAGTGTGTCTTACCCAGCAGGAGATAGGGAGCTGAGTTTGATATGCCTGGGAGGGAAATTATGGAAGCTGATTAATGTTGGACCTTAAGTTTGACGTTTTATATTTTACTCTTTTGTGTGTGTATGGAGGGAGGAGGATGTTTGAATTTTTAATGAAGATGAAATCCAAGGAGCACTCCATTCTCATTGTTAAGGTGGATATTCATCTGTGAAGCTCAGTAGATGAATGTTATGGTGAATTGTTCTTATGGGTTCTTCTTAAAAGGTCTGTTCTTTAGAGCCAGCTTCACTCTTGCTACAGGAGGAGCCCTTGGGGACAGAGAAGTGTCCTTTGTAAGTTCAATTCAGCTTGACTGTATTGTAGATTAATTCTGGGGAAAGTGCAAGGAAGAACATTTCTTCCCTTCCGTCCCCCTGGCTCCAGTTTCTGTTGCTAAGCAAATTTTATAGGATTTAACTAACTAGACACAAAGGTTTTACGATGCTGGACCACACTGCTTGTAGAAGCAGCAACAAATACTGCTTTAAAGAGTTGGAAGGGCCAAAACAGTTGTAGTGGGGGAGAGTTGAATTGCAATCGTGTATGTGAAGGTTAAGAAACACAATGAAATGGGAAACTGTGACATTACTTAATGATGAGATGCTGTTCTTTTTTTTTTTGTTTTTAAATCGTTTTGCCTTGTTTGTGGTGTACCCTTGAACTCTGCCTCTTTTCATAAAGAAATTCTGCATGCCTGGCTCTGCTTGTCTTCCTAGTGTTCAAGTTTCCGGGGGTTTTGTTTTGTTTTTAAGAGAACAAGATGTAGCACAATTGGAACAACTGGAATTAAGGATGCTGGAACATCTCAGTAGAGTTTAAAGGGCCTTGAGGTTAATTTATACTACTTGTGGTTTTCTTACATACACACAATGCATAGTCACATCCTCTTTAAAAAAAAAAGTACTTAATGAAGAATTTTTTTACCTTTCATGGTCTTGAGAGGATAATATCTCTGTCGAGCTTTGGAACTTTTTGTGATATAGTCATGATATTGCACAAGTTTCAGTGTATTTGAAGTGCAACAGATGTTTCTTCTCAGTTGTGTCCATGCTGTTGTTCCAGAACAACGTGAGCCCTTGAAAGTAGTGTAAAATAATTATAAACATAGTTTTCTGTTGAGATATAGGATTCCTGTGGATGCATAATTAGGAACAATTCCAAGTATAGGTATGCACATATGTTCCTATCTTTCCCATTATTTACAAGAGAGGCAACACTTATTGCAACAGTGGATGTTCCCTACTCTGGGAAATAAATTTTAGTTTTAGTTGCTGGAGGATAATTCTGTTTCTGTGCTCCAATGCTTCTTTCCGGGGTCACTGATAAAGCATCAGTGTGGAGATGACAGCACTCTTTTCTGTTTGGTGGAATTCAGCATTTAGAGCCCTGGTGGAAGCTGTCATATTGTCCTCTCAATTCATGTATCTTTTTCATATCTCTCCTAATTCTGTACTCTAAACTTCTTAGTGCTGGAGGAATACAGACAATCTACCACCACCTAACTTGCACAGCAGATAAAATGATCAGAGATACTGCAGAAGAGCCTCCTGCAGAGGGGGGAAGAGTTTGTCAGTTCTTCTGAATATTTGCACTAGTGCTTCAGACCTCAAAACACATGAGGACTGGAGTCACAGAGGCTCAGATATCAAAATTATCTGATTATCAGAGATTTACAAGGCACTATGTGAAAAGAAACAGAAGAGATTGCTGAAGGGTAGAACATAACATACAAATCTTGCAAAATGACATAAAGCCCAAACCCCTGTGTCTGTGTTGATAGTGGAATTAGCAAGTATTTTCTGTTCTGATTTGCTTTAAGCTTGAAGTACTGTCCTACTACTTATTGTTAACATTGAGCTTAAAAACCAGCCCAGAGACTAAAATGTGGAGTAAAATAAGGTCATGAACAACAGTGCTGCCAATAACAAAAAAGCAAGGCTAATTAGCCACAAAAAAGTCTCATGAAAAAAGTTACGAGAGTGTATATATGTGTTTGCATAAGTGTGTATTTATACATAAATCATTACTTGGAACTTAGGATAGAACACTGGAACCTTGGGAAGGAGTAAAAATCTGAACTTAATTCCTCACCTCATAACCCCTTCTTAAAGCTGGAAGATGATACTTGGGTACATAATAGGGCTATTTGACATATAAAAATAGAAATGTATCAGCAGTTGATGGATAGAGGGTTATATGACATCATACAACTTCACGAAAGTGTATGGTTGGGATTTCTTCTACCCATAAACATGGGGAAGGAAGACATGATTTTTTTTTTCTTGTTATGACCACTGGATTTAGCAATAGACAGTTTTTCTGTTGATTTTTTTCTTTCGGAAATGAAAGGTACATCACGTTCTCTTTACCTAAAGGTAGCTTGTACCAAGGGTGTATCGCATCTTGAGATATGTTGCATTTTGAGAAGAAAATTTTTATTTTAGATACATTGCATCTTGAGAAGAAAACTTTAAAGTCGTTTTTCTTCTTGTTTCAACAATAGTGACTAAACTTTCTGTACATGATAGAGTGCTTTTTGTGAAATCTTTCTAGCCCTTGATTTCTTTTCTTTTTTATCAGGTGAATATATTTCATATAGCACAGATTTTTAAAAAAAACAACCCAAAAACAAACCACCAAAAACTAAAGCCAAACACCTAATCTGTCATAGTTAGTGTTTTTTTTTTGTTTGTTTGTTTTTTTTTTTTTTTACAGAAATACTTTAGGGTAACTGAATTTTTTTCTTCTCTTTCATTAACAGAGGAGGAGCTCAGGAAGCTGAGAGAAGAAACAAATGCTGAAACGTTAAGGCAGGAGCTAGAAAAGGAACGACAGAGGAGATTAGAACTAGAACACAAAGTCAATGAAGTACTTAAAGCAAGGTAAGAGAAATATCTTCACTGTAGAGCTGAATGCTGCTTGAGATCTCTGACTGTCTGAAGAGTTCCGGTGAACTTCCATGTCCAGCCCGAGCTTTCTTAAAATGAATTGAGTACGTCAAGGAGGGAGATGCTGTCTATGTTTTTTTTGAAAGTACATCTTTTTCACTCATATACATCTGAATTACTCAACCACACGTACTGTCCTAACTACAGAGGTTTCCTGATGCTTGTCTAGTGGGAATAATCTTCATTTCACCTTCTCTGATGACTTCCCTCTGGGGTCTCACATAGCTGGATCTGTTAACGTGCACTGTGTGATACTGAATGCCAGAGCCTTTGCCATGCCATTGCATATGTTTTACCTGTTAAAATCCTGTTGTCATCTCCAGATGTCCCAACCCTTGTTCCTTCTGTTCTAGCAGCAGCAAGGACATCCCAGTACCACAGCACAAATCTGAACGTGTGGGAGTGACTGGAATTTGAGCCTTTTTTGCCACTGGAATAACAAATAGAAACATGCTTCACTATACCTCTTAAGTCCTTTCAGTCTTGAGTACACTCACTTTGACGACCCAAAGTGTCACGTTTCATGGTGTCTCTCCTTAATCTGCCTGACTGCATAGACTTTAGATCTAAAGGCTGTAGCAGCTGCTTGGTGGCCTTTTTGTCTAGACCACTTGCATACATAGCTGCCTGTGTTTATCTTCCTCAGCAGTAGCTAGGATTACTTGGCTTGAGGAGTAGAATCTATGGGTCAGCATCAGCTGCTGTCATCAGGAAACAGTGCAGGCTGAGTTGCTAATTGTGTGTGATAAGCACTGCCAGTTACTTAAAGGTGACAAGCAAGAACGAACAGATGAAACATTTTGCTTGGATATGAAGTTTTCCAATGCCATACAAACTCTTGCCAGTATGCTGCTTCCTTCTGTACTCATCCTGAGTATATAATGCCTTACTAGTCATCCACTAGTATTCTGTAGCAACGGAAATAAGAACCATTCATAGGAAACATGTGACTTCAGTTGGTTTCTGTGGTATGTTTGCCCTCTGTCTCCTATAGAGTAACAGAATCATTTAGGCTGGCAAAAACCATTAAGATTGTCGAGTCCAAATGTTCACCTAACACTGCCAAACCCACCAGGACCCATATCTCTTATCTCACATCTACACATCTTTTAAATACCTCCAGAGACGGTGACTCAACTGCTTCCCTGAGCAGCCTGTTCCAATGTTTGACAACCCTTTAGGTGAAGAATTTTTTCCTAATATACCATCTAAATCTCCTGTAGTGCAACTTGAGGTCATTTCCTCTTGTCCTTGTTACTTGGGAGTAGAGACTGATATCTAACTCACTACAGCATCCTTCATAAATACTTTTTAATACTGCACCTATTAAAATAATTCAAGTTGGACTTGACCTTAAAGGTCATTTCCAACCTAAAGGATTCTGTGATTCTAAGTAGATGTAGCTTTATTCAGCTGTGTAGCAAAGTGCTTAGCAAGGAGAAAGCACTGAGCTAACAGCCTAGATGTTTTTATTATTTTCTTTTAGTGAAGAACATAAGCTTCTTTGAGTTGTGTACAGGGAATAGTGGAAGAAGAGGATTTTTAGTGGTGTTGGTTGCCATTGTGTTCATTGTCTGTGTGCCTGAGTGCTGAAGTTTGCCATAGGTGCACTTTGTGACATCCCAGCATTTGGTATGACAGCTGAAGCTTATGACATTTTGCTAGTGTAACAATGCATAAATAATTTGGAATAGTCTGTGGGAGCAATAGTTGTTTAATGTAAATTGTGGGCTGTTGCTGCCTTATTTTATAAATTGTGAGTTAGCTCCATGACAGAGAAGAACAAAAAAAAAGTCTTGCAAGAACACCTACCAGCTGTACGTAAACAAAGCTTTTTATTACTGTCATTGTGAACTTGTGAACTATTTTTAAAAAGAGCAGATAGACAATGCTTCTGCACAAGCCACTATTTCTTCTGTGCCACTTACCTTGGTTAATTCTTCCTGACCTCTTATTAAATGAACTCGTTTCCACATGTGCCATGTTTTGAGCATGGCTGACTTTGTCAGTTGAGAAGATTGCTGTGGAGGCTGGAAACATTCCTTTCTGGAAGGATCCCTGTCAGGCAGTGACTCTGCACAGGTAGCAAGAACCTGAGACCTGGGTCAAAAGTATCTTGTCTGGCTGCTGTGCTGCCCTGGGCTTGCTGACACACCCAGTTGACTGAACTTCATGCATGCCTGTATTTTTAACTTCATAGATTTGGTGACAGGCTCTCTGTTGAGAGTTTTGGTTTGATTTTATCTTTCTGTCCATGAACAATTAGATCTTGAACAGCTTTGGTTTGATGCATTTCTTCAGAAACCTTCTCTTTGGTTTCAGAAAGTACAAATTAGGACACTAGCCCTGTAAAATGTGTATGAGAAGGGCAAAGGCTTCTGAAGTGTTTGCTGTATTTTAAAGGCAAGGAGATGCAAAACACACAAAGTCCCAAAACTGAGTAAAACAGCTCCTTGGGTTAAGAAGTCATGCATACCTGGTGGGATGTCTTCAAACTAGGCTATGAAAATACCTCCTTTAGCCTTATTTTTCCATTTCTGAGGTTGGAAAGTGGAAGTGCACACACTTTTGATGGAAGTGCACACGTGTTCATGTTGCCTTGGGCGGTAAGAAATACAGAACAGCCTTGACTGGCTGCCACAAAAGCTGTTGAAAAATTATGATGAGTTGCTTGTGAACTTGCAGTTAGCCTGTAGGAAAAATGCTTTTAATATACCTGAGAACATCCTGGCAGCGACTGGATCTGTGTATGCAGCAGTTCTGGTCTTCAGGCAGTTGTGGGGAGTCTGTTGATTCACATATGCCTCAACTCATAACTGTATTCAAAGCCTAATGTGCACAACTCGAAAATGTTTGAAGTAAATGGCCTTCAGTGCCAGTGCTCCCTTAAATTTTGTGTCATACTTTCAGCTATGAAGACAACACTTTGGTGCTATTCTGTGGGGCAGGAATGACTGGATACTGCATTAGCTATGCTGGTCATTTTTGATCAATACACGTGTACTGATCATGAACATCTTTACCTGACTTCATTATATTCATGCTTCCCTGAGTTCAGTATATTTTAAACACAGAAGTGCCTTATTTTTTTCTTCTCCATTGAGTGAGGTTGCTCTTATTTGTTTTAATCAGTCTGTACGGGTAAATGGGTGCAGTCTCTAGTTGTGTAAACATGACCTAGCCTCAGGTTGAGGATCCATTAGCGTTACTGCCATGGGTTGACCATGGCTGGATTCCAGGTGCCCACCAAAGCCACTCTATCACTCCTGCTCCTCAGGTTGACAGAGGAGAGAAAATACAGCAGAAGGCTCATGGGTTAAGATCACTGTCACAGGCAAAACAAACTCAGCATGGGGAAAATTAGTCCAATCTATTACCAATCAAAACAGGGACAAGTCATGAGACATAAAAAACACCTTCCCCACCCTGGATCTCTGCCTCTTCCACCCCAGCAGCACAGGGGGATGAAAAATGAAAGTTGTGTGGTCAGTTCATCACAGATTGTCTCTGTGACTCCTTCCTCCTCAAGGGGAAGATTCCCCACACTCTTTCTCAGCTCCGGCATGAGAGACCCTCCCACAGTAGATAGTCTTCCATTAACTTTTCCAATGTAGGTTCTCCCCATGGGCAGCATTTCTTCCCAAACTGTTCCAGCGTGTGTCTTCCATGGGGTGCAGCTCTTCAGGAACAGACTACTCCAGTGTAGGTTCCCATGGGGTCACAAGTCCTGACAGCAAACCTGCTCCTGTGAGGCGTCTCTCTGTCCATGGGTTCACTGATCCTGCCAAGAGCTGCTCCAGCGTGAGCTTCACACAAGGTCACAGCCTCCTTTGGGTACCTACCTGCTCCAGTGTGGGATTCTTCCCTGGCTGTAGGTAGATCTCTGCTCCCCCGTGGCTTTCATGGCTGCAAGGGCAGGGCTTCACCGTAGGCTGCACCATGGGCTACAGTGGAACCTCTGCTCTAGACCTGGAGCAGCTCCTCCTCTCCTTCATGACTGACCTTGGTGTCTACAGAGTTTTTGCTCTCAAATTCCCACGTTTTGCTTCTGCTGTACTTTACACCTGCATGGTAACTTTTTTCCTCCTTCTCCACTATGTTTATCACAGAGGCCCTGCCACCATCACTACTCCATTCAGCCTCAGCCAGTGATGGATCCTTCTTGGAGCC